>JAQFVV010000906.1:0-166005 GCA_028023455.1 Epiperipatus broadwayi | reverse complement strand
CTATTTGGAAACTAACTTATACATTTTTTTTGAATGTTAAAATCTTAAGAATGATGACAGTAAATTTTAATATATATATATATATATATATATATATATATATATATATATATATATATATATATATATATATATATATATATATATATATATATATATACTTTGTTTATTTATTTTAAAGACATTTTATAGCTTAAACTATATATTTATTTATTTATTTTTGACTCACATTTACATACAGGTATACTAAATAATAAATGTCATTTGTCAATTTAAATTGGAAAGCAATAAATTATATTTTATTGCATATGAGTTGTATAAATATACAAATTTTATAGATCTGTATTTATAAATTATATCATTGTTTAATAGTTATCTTAGTTTTTCAATTATTATTCTCACAATCTGGTTGCATTTTATTCATGTCCACTAATACTCATAAGTTAAAATATTTAATATTCCATACTTGTGTGCATTATATCATTAGTGCCAATATTTTATATGCTAGTAATTATCTTTATTTATATTTCAGTCGATTGACTTTTAAATGTATTTGTTGGTGCAGACATTACTTATTGTTTATTGAGGTTAAAATTATGGTTCTAACTTTAGTCAACTATTGTGAAGTTTTTATCTTGGTATTGTTAGTTGTAGCATGGCCTTAGGATGTCAGGCCTTATTTATTAAAGTTATTTTTATTGTTCTGGATGGAGCAGATAAATTCCCCATCTTTATTGCAATGGTCCATGAGTTGATAGTGCTTATGTTTTCAGTGATAGTAATCACATAATTCTAGATACTTATTGTTGTTGTTTTTGGTGAGCCTCTCCATATATTTTCCTGATGCACTGAGACAAAGGTCCAGGTATCTTACTTTGCCTCAAATGTAGATGTTATTTTGAAAGCTACCATATTTTTAATATAATTATGCTAGTTGCACTGTGGAATCTTTTTTAAGGCCTATCCTTCATGAGATTTAATTAAAACTGAATTTTCTACCATAGTAAGTGAGGTTGTTTATATTTTTAATATGTAATGTCAAGATAAGTTTGTTTGAAGGATATGATTCCTTTAGGATGCACTCCGTTATGTTAGTGCTTTAAAGTGTAAGAATGTCTGTGTTTTGTGCTATCATGATTTGTAATCATTCACAAACCAACCAATAATATTTTGTAACTATAAATGTTTGAATCTATAAGCATATGGCCAGTTTGTCTAATCCACACATGTTATGTATATGCTATGATCAGCCAGAAGTTTTCCATTGGAGGTGTAAATCCCTTAGTTATTGTTAAATGTTATTTAGATTATTTAAATTATGTGGACATTGAATTTATAACTTATGTGTGTATAAATGACTTCTGATAAATGGCTCATTCATTTAATCCAGTTAATGTTTGCTTAATTCAGTCATTTAGCTATTTTCTACTTTAAATTAATAGTTATAAAAATGTACTTAAAGAAATCCATCTATGATATAAATTACTGGTTTAATGAGATATCTACGCATTGTTTATTTATTTGTATAGTTATTTAATTTCATAACAGCTTATACAATTCCTATGTAAATATAAATTGCAATTATAAGTGTTATTGTTAAACCTGGTACCTGATTTGCATATAAAAAAATTGAGTATTTGAAAAACAAAACCATTATTATGTTTCCCAAATATATATATATATATATATATATATATATATATTTATATAATATAATATATATATATATATATATATATATATATATATATATGCTATTATATAAATCTAAAATCGCAATCTTGAAATAAAGTTAGTCATTTGTTTTATATAAAAGAATGATTTTGAGTTTTATTTGAGATTTATTAATTTTTTTTCTCTATTTTAGTACATCAGTTCCACAAGCTAGCAGATATGAAAATATTAAATTATTGGTAATTTTAATTGAATAGATATATTTTGGACTCAATAAAATTCCTTTTGTTCCAAATTATATTTGGTATATAATTAATTGTGAGCTAAGTTAACCCTGAGGACTAATTAGTAATGTGCTCTAGTCAATGTTCTATATTATTAAGTTTGTTTTATATAGTTAGCCATAGTAACACTATATTTTAGTATATGTATTTTGGGGCAGTTTCTTTTCTCTTAATACCTGTATAGCATGATATATATATATATATATATATATATATCATGCTATACAGGTATTAAGATATTTATCTTGAATTGAAAGATGGAAGATACGTTATTTCTTCTTGTATGTTTTATTATAATTGGTAAGTTGCCATGAAATTTGATTAATTTTTGGGTGCCTCATAGAGTTTTATCCAAATCTTTTCTTTATACATAACATACACTATACATTGTAAATCATGCAATTTATAGATTAAATTTATACATTAAATAATTTAAGAGACAACATATTGCACTATAAATGATGTACTATCGTGAGGTTTAGTCAAGTAATGATTGTTGACTAGATATAGAGTTTCAAATTGTATTTTCCATTATAAATGTTGCTCAACAATTTAAGCCATATTATTTTTTATTTAAAAACGATCTATTACAAATGGTCTTCCAACATTTTGGGAATTCTTTGCTCATTATATCTATATGATATATCATATCTTGATCCATTACAATTGGACATTTAAATGTTAACTGATGATTAAATTTGATACATGATATACTCATTACAATATATATATATATATATATATATATATATATATATATATATATATATATATATATATATATATATATATATATATATATATATATATATATATTGAAACAATCAGGTTGTTTCACATATATAATTTGAAGTTCCTCCTCCTTCCCTCTCCCCAAAATTTAAAACTGTCGAGATAAAATAATAATAAAAAAAAGCTGACACAGTTTCAAAAATAAAAGTTAAAATGAAGAAATACAATTATGACAGCAATTTAAAATTTAATATTTTAAAATATTAAAAGTATTGTTAAAATGCAATATTTTCAAAAGTTTAAAGTTTACAGATTATCAAAACGAAGGCTGTAATTAATGATTAATAAAAAAATAAAGATTGCCATGGGCGTAAAAAATGAATAGCTGTTTTTTTTCCAAAAACATTAGATAAGAGTATTAGAATCTGTTCCCACCAAAAGCATAAAGAGATAAATAAGGGAGTAGAGATTGCTTAAGAAACTTTTGTAGCAGACCTACTGTTAGAACACATCAAGACTGTTATTACAAAAATCCATATTATATGAATACTAGCTCAACAAGACTTGGAGAATAATGAACAATAAAAAGAAGAAACTTATAATTAATAAAAAATTAAATGAAGAAACAAGTGGTTAAAATATTAAATCTTCTAATGTCTGAATAATTAAAAAAAATTTTCTCTCTCTCTCTCTCTCTATCTCTCTATTGGTTCAGCTATGAAGTAAAATGAATCAAGGCCTGTCAAACTTCTCATTGAATGGAAAATTGATAGAATGAATTGCCTCTGGAACCAGCTGATATAGGTTCAGGTAGGAAAATTGTACAGCTTTTATAACCTATTATGATAAGTAAAAAATATCTAGCAAATTGTATTTCTTAAGTTAAAATATGATATAATAAAATGTTGCATTTTAAATTAATTAATTGTAAGTAATACAAAAGGGAAATAAATTTAAAAATGGAACGCAGTGGAATAATAGATGAAATAAAAATATTTTGTAAGATATGTTTATTAAGATAATCTATGATTTAATAAAATGTCATCTTCTGGATTGATTGACTGATTATTAAAATGCTTTCAAATAATAAGAAAACAAAACGATGTATTCTGAATAATGATCATGATTTTATAATAAAATAAAAATAAAACTTTGATAGAATGAATTGCTTCTGGAACCACACATACTTAAATTAAGGAAATGTTTATATATGTGAATTAAGGAATGATAATATAATGTCTTTCAAATAAGAACTTTAAAATATAATGATAGGATGAATAAGTGGTTCAAACCCACACTGAATATAAATAATAATAATGTTCTTCCAAATAATGACTACAAAATGAAGTGATCGGATGAATAAGTGGTTCAAACCCACACTGAATATGAAATAATAATAAATCTCTTTCAAATAATGACTTTAAAATACATTGATAGGACGGATAAGTGGTTCAAACTCACACTGAATATAATAAAATAATGTTCTTTCAAATAATGACTTCAAAATGAAGTGATAGGATAAATCAGTGGTTCAAACCCACTCTGAATATAATAAATAATATAATGTCTTTCAAATAATGACTTCAAGACATAATGATAGAATGAATAAGTGGTTCAAATCCACACTGAATATAATAATATAATGTCCTTTCAAATAATGACTTCAAAATGAAGTGATAGGATGAATGAGTGGTTCAAACCCACACTGAATGTCATAATATAATGTTCTTTCAAATAATGACTTCAAAATGTAGCAATATGGTGAATAAGTGGTTCAAACCCACTGAATATGATAAGTGACAATAAATCTCTTTCCAATAATGACTTCAAATTGTATTGATATAATAAATAAGTGGTTCAAATCCACACATGTATGATATGTAAAATAAAAAATAATACTTTGGGATTCCTGAATTAAAACACATAATCCTCAATACATGGATAAAGTAAATACTTCAAGAAACTTGGATAGAATAAACACTTCAAGATACCTAAGTAAATCAATGACTGCTATACACATGGATATGTATCTACGTAAATGGGGGAGCTTTGAACCTAGAAGGACAATTCCCACTCAGGAACAATCAGAAAACATCTGTGATGTGCACACAGATAGGAAGACAGCCCATATAGAGACTGTCAGTAAACTTTTCCTTCCTCTTCTTTAAGAACTTTAATTCACACTGTTGTTAAATAAAATTGTTGTTTCAAAATAAATAATATTATTTGTCAATTTCATTTACATCATTCATCCATTTATGCACTGGTTCACAAGAATCTCGTGCCTCCTGAGTTATGTCAGCATAACCAGATGATGGTAAGTAAGGTTGTAGTGAGATGGAACTCTAGTGGCACCATTTAGGAAACACATAAATTTCTAGATGCTTCCAGTCTCTATGGCACTACATCCTCTGATGAACAGGAAATATTGTTGTAGGTGGGGTAATATCTGCATTGATGAATGCCATTTGATAGTTCCTTCCTGCAATAGGCTCATCAGGAAATAGTCACAACCGATGTAAAGAAGTTGGATGGCCATCCGGTTACAATATATTGTACCTTTTACAACTGGTACAGACAGTTAAGGTAGGGTTGAATAAGTAGCTCAATTAAAAAAAAATTAAATTATTTTCTAGCATATAATTTTGATGTTATAGATAGTAAAGATTCACATTCAGTAGATAGTAGTCTTTAAAGATATATTAGATACTTTGAACTCATTTTGAGATGAATTAAATAATAAAATCATACAATAAAATGTTTAAAAGATACTAATAATTTAAATTTATTATATTTAAAAAATACTATAATGGTAGCAGCTTCAATATAGCAGGAAATATTTTATATTATATGTTTAAAGTTATTATTTTGTTTAAAATTAGCAGTGAATGTAAACATAGCTTCTATGTAATCAATCTACTTATACTTATAAGTATGAAAATATCACAATTTTGCAATAAATATTTTAAAGATTAAAACTTTTAAACCATAATTTGTTAGATATAAGAGAAGTAAATAATTATTCATTTTTATGCTTAAAAATAATATGAAGTAAAAAATATTTCATTGATTTTGATAACTGAAAATAATCTTTCAGAAACAATGACATGTAAAATCTGTTTTGATTACATCCTCATTTTTTAATATTTACAGAAACAAAACGGAACATTTAAAATTTATTTCAGTAGTAAACAAAATATCTATCAAATTAAATCAAATTTATTATTTTCAGATAAATAATAACCATTTTATCATATATTTTATGTTGATTTGTGAGTCAAAGAAATTTTAATTATTACTTTTCTAATATTAACTCTAGACTTTATCCTTGTTACACTTTATTATGTATCATATTTTTGTTAAGAAGCTAAAATTAAGGTTTCCTTTTCCTAACTTTTGAAAGCTCACATATTTATACAATCACCTCCATCCATGTGATACTTTCAGCACATTTTAAACTAATATTAAATTAACTCCCACTGCTATATTTTATTACTCTTTCTTTTACATTATTTAATTACAAATATATCTTAAAATCGTCCAAGAAACTTTCTATACAAATGTAAATACCAACTCTAATTTCCAAAAACCTCCCCCTTTCTTAATTTAAAGAAAGGGGGAGGTTTTTGGAAATTAGAGTTGGTATTTAAATTTGTATAGAAAGTTTCTTGTATGCTTTTAAGATATATTTGTAATTAAATAATGTAAAAAAAAGAGTAATAAAATATAGCAGTGTTTTAAAGAAAAGGGGAGGTTTTTGGAAATTAGAGTTGGTATTTAAATTTGTATAGAAAGTTTCTTGGATGATTTTAAGATATATTTGTAATTAAATAATGTAAAAGAAAGAGTAATAAAATATAGCAGTGGGAGAAAGATGTAAGTAAAATAAATTTCTATATGTTTAATATGTTTGTTACTGTTTATGTTAATGTAAGAGAAAGTTTTTATGTAATTGAAGTTTATTTATTGATATGTATTTAATACTGTTGTTGCAGATCCTTGAAAGTGACTGTATGAGATAAAAACAGTTGAAACGTTGGAGTTTTATATTATATAAATGTATATATATATATATATATATATATATATATATATATATATATATATATATATATATATATATATATATATATATATATATATATATATATATATATATATATATATATATATAGTTCAGTATTGTGATAAAAAAATAAAGTTTTTGAAAAGAAAAACAGAAGGATTTTTAATTTGTTGATATTATTTAAGTAATCTAAATGGACTTATGTTTAAGAATGATGTATTTGAAAACAAATTAAAGAAGATGTCTTTTGAATGTATTTTATGCTTTTAAAATGACTTGCTATTGATCAAATCAATGAATAAATTATATACTTTAAAAATGATCTTATCTGGAAATAATGAACTCTGATATGTTCTTTTAAAAGATTGAAATTATATCAGCTAATAAATGCTTGGAATGATATAGCTGTCATTTTTCCTGGAAAAAAATATTTAGTGAAAAAATACATGTTTAAAAAATAAAAATAATTCATCTTTTAATGAAAGAAATATTTATTTTAATTTGTAAACTATATGTCTGCTAATAAATGTATTAAATAAATAATTTATATTATCTAATGTTTTCACTAAAATTTTTGAACAATGGACAATGCAAATATTACTTATATCATATTTATTGTAATGTATCTGCTATTTACAATGCTCAAATTTAACAGAGAGTACATACATAAAAAAGTAAATATTTTCACAAAAATGGATTCTTGAATTATTATTTTATGAAGATATTACATGCCAGGATAAAATTTTCAGAGAGGTCTGAAATAAATATTTTATCTTTGAGATTGTTAATATTCTTCTTGTATTTTATTGAATTTTATATTACTACTTCTACATTTTTTTAATGGTGAGACAGAAATATAATTGTGCACAAAGCTTCCCATCTGTAACTAGACAATGGGGCATGATGTTAGACAAGCTTTCAGCTTATGAGCAGGAGGAGAGAAAGAAACAATTGTTTTCATAACTTTAAAACTTTATCATTTTTTTCTTAAGTCTGACATTAATATTTAGAATATTATATTTTTTTGGAAAAAACTATCTGTTGTTATTATATTTTTATTTTAATCTTAAAATAAATTAATTTTATTATTATGATAAATAAAAAAAATAGGTATTCAGAAAGTAATTTCTGAACAAGATAAATTACAACTGTAATTGATTTTTTAAAATGAATGGTCCAAGAAGTGGTTCGCTATAAATGATCATAATAATGGTTGAGATCATAGGTAATTTCTTTTTACTATTTAGATTACATTTTGCTTAATAATTTAGTTTTATAAAAAATGATCTATCCTAATTAGCATTTTAAATTAATATTTCATATTGCTTGAATTTAATATTAAACAGTGTACTCAGTCATTGATAGAAATTATCATTGTGTGTGTTTTTTATAAAAGAATTGATGAATGTGGATAAATGTTTTGAAAACATCCAAGGATATTTAAGATATTTATTTAATCTGAATGCTTAAATATGCTTAATGTTTTATCTTTGTGAATGTTATCCATTGAAATACAGAGAAAGTCATAATATTGATCTCTAAAGTATATAATAAATAAATAAATAAATATATATATATATATATATATATATATATATATATATATATATATATATATATATATATATAATACAAATATACGTTTTATTAAGATCATTTGTGCTTAAAAACATTAAAAAAAACATCTTGAAATTAATTTAGATCTTTGTCATTTCTTTAATATTGTTGTCATGGAAATTATTTTATTATGTGGTTTGTATATTTCATGGTGTTATGTGAGTAATTCAGTGTGAAAGATATTAGATTCACATGAAATGGTACGGATATGTTGAAATCTGTTAAACAGATAACATAAGGCTGTATATAAGGATAGTTGCATTTTCTTATTGTCAATAGGTGCTATAATAAAATCATGACTTGACTCTTAGTTGCCTGATGAATACACACTAATTATTATGATTTTGCAGGGTATCCATGATTATATTATTTTACTCATTTGACTCAATCTTGTTATTGTTCCATAGCCTACACTTTAATTGCTATCTATGACCACATCAATCATCGTAGAAGATAGTTTTATAAGTTGGTAAAATAATGGTTAAACCATTTAAAGTTGATAATTTTCTGAGAGAGCAAGATGAAGTATAAAGAAATTTCTTTCACAAATGATGTTGAGATGATCAACGTTTGTCATAGTATATAACATAAGAGAAGAATCATGGATATTCCTACAAGTAGTAGAGATCAGTTAGTTCAAATAATCCAAAACAAAGCAAAACTCTCCATATAGTAGTGCCATCTTGTGCTAACAAGAGCAATCAATGGATGCCAGAAGGCTTGTGCATAAAATCCCTATCTAGTGCCTACTCATTCAATATCCCCAGACTAGTTTCTGACTTGTGGCCTTCATCAGTGAGGAGCCCTGGATCTGAGAGCACTGCACCTAGATCTTAGGATCTAATGCAACCCTCCAGAACCCACCTTTTAACTCTATTTAACTACAAAACTATGAGAATGAAATTGAAAACACTATTAATATTTTCAATCCAAGCTCAATAGCTTATATAGTCATATGGGTCTGAACTCAATTCAGCACCCATACATTTTGGTGTCTTTGACTCTTTAACAACCATAGCCACCACTATCCTCTTAGGCAGGAGTGGTGTTAAACCACTAACCATCACATGATCACCATCTCATACTAGCAGAATAATTGTTATTAAACAATCCAAAACAAACCAAAACTCTCCATATAGTAGTGCCATCTTGTGCTAACAAGAGCAATCAATGGATGCCAGAAGGCTTGTGCATAAAATCCCTATCTAGTGCCTACTCATCTAATATCCCCAGACTAGTTTCTGGCTTGTGGCCTTCATCAGTGAGGAGCCCTAGATCTGAGAGCACTGCACCTAGATCTTAGAATCTAATGCAAGCCTCCAGAACCCACCTTTTAACTCTATTTAACTACAAAACTATGAGAATGAAATTGAAAACACTATTAATATTTTCAATCCAAGCTCAATAGCTTATATAGTCATATGGGTCTGAACTCAATTCAGCACCCATACATTTTCCTGTCTTTGGCTCTTTAACAACCATAACCACCACTATCCTCTTAAGCAGGAGTAGTGTTAAACCACTAACCATCACATGATCACTATCTCATACTAGCACAATAATTGTTATTAAACAATCCAAAGCAAAGCAAAACTTTCCGTATAGTAGTGCCATCTTGTGCTAACAAGAGCAATCAATGGATGCCAGAAGTCTTATGCATAAAATCCCTATCTAGTGCCTACTCATCCAATATCTCCAGACTAGTTTCTGGCTTGTGGCCTTCATCAGTGAGGAGCCCTGGTCCTGAGAGCACTGCACCTAGATGTTAGGATCTAATGCAACCCTCCAGAATCCACCTTTTAACTCTATTTAACTACAAAACTATGAGAATGAAATTGAAAACACTATTAATATTTTCAATCCAAGCTCAATAGCTTATATAGTCATATGGGTCTGAACTAAATTCAGCACCCATACATTTTGGTGTCTTTGGCTCTTTAACAACCATAGCCACCACTATCCTATTAGGCAGGAGTGGTGTTAAATCACTAACCATCACATGATCACTATCTCATACTAGCACAATAATTGTTATTAAACAATCCAAAACAAAGCAAATCTCTCCATATAGTAGTGCCATCTTGTGCTAACAAGAGCAATCAATGGATGCCAGAAGGCTTGTGCATAAAATACCTATCTAGTGCCTACTCATCCAATATCCCCAGAGTAGTTTCTGGCTTGTGGCCTTCATCAGTGCTCTCAGATCCAGGGCTCCTCACTGATGAAGGCCACAAGCCAGAAACTAGTCTGGGAATATTGGATGAGTAGGCACTAGATAGGTATTTTATGCACAAGCCTTCTGGCATCCATTGATTGCTCTTGTTAGCACAAGATGGCACTACTATACGGAGAGATTTGCTTTGTTTTGGATTGTTTAATAACAATTATTGTGCTAGTATGAGATAGTGATCATGTGATGGTTAGTGGTTAGTTCAAATAGATGCATATTTAAGGTGGAACAAAATTGAGAATATTAAAAATGATTTTGGATGATATGATGAATGTAAGCTGAAAAACAAAACAAAAAAAATGCAAACATCAAGCTATATAATTAATAGATAGTTTTTTTAAATTTTATTATAAATAATTCAAATCCATTTAAGTTACAAATATTTGTGAAATTATTTTTTAAGTATTTTCCATAAATATTTAATATTTTAAAGAGGAAGGTATTCTTATTTTTTTTTTAAAATTTTTGATATTCAAATATCAGAATGATACTTTGCTAAACTGTAAAGAAAGTCTTTAATATATATATTTTTTTAAATATTTTATTTGTTGAATTTTAAAAAGTGTATTTTGAATATAAAGTGATATTGATGCACTATATTATGAGAAATATATCTTATAATAGTTTAAATGTAGTATTAAGTTTTCAGAGAGATTGGGGATTTGTTGTAACTATTTCCAACACAAAATAATAGAATATTATATTTACTAAATAAGGATAATATGTTGTCATTACTGTTATAAGTTTTATTTTATTTGAAATGGCTAAAGTGAAGACTATTTTTATTTTACTTCTTTTCATTTATTTGTAAGATTTACTGTAAATTTGTTTTTACATTAAATAATGTCAATTCTTAAATTTTTTATAAATAGTTTTTTATTATGTTATAACATTATTGTAATAGTAAAATATTGTATAATTTATAAATAAATTTGTTAACTCTTTTACAAATTATATCCACAAAATTTAATAATTTAAAATATTACTTATTTGACACATGACTTCTTAAGATTACTTAGATATTATTTCTATTATATTAAATTGAGTAACAAGCTATATCATTACTACTACTACTACTACTACTACTACTACTACTACTACTACTACTACTACTACTACTACTATTACTACTACTTCTACTACTACTACTATTATTATTATTATTATTATTATTATTATTATTATTATTATTATTATTATTATTATTATTATTATTATTATTATTATTATTATTATTATTATTATTATTATTATTATTATTGAAGATATGATTATTGGTAATTATTTTTAAACTGCTATTACATCAATGAAGGATATACTTGATATTGCCACAAAATTCAAACACATTATATTTTTTAAGAATGCCACATTAAACAAAGAAAGATTGTACAATGTTTACCTAAAATCTTATTATATTATTTATATATTATTGCTAAACTTTAATCATTAAATAGATGTAATGTTGAGAGTCATTAAGTTATTTTAGTTGGTTATTGTTGTTATTATTTTGTAAGAGTAGTCAGATATCATGTAAATTCCCTTATCATGTTTAATTACAGGATGTTAATTAATGAATTCATTTTGCTATTAGTTTGTTAGAAATGAACCTGAGATTATTATTAATATTTTTGGAGAATTGTAAATTTTCTATTGAAAGATAAGTAATAAATTTTTAGTTAATGTTAAATATCCAATTAGTATTTTTATTAAAGAAATATCAAGTAATTTATTTTTATCTGTCATAAATTTATAAATTGTATTTTAGAATTATTAAAAGCATGTTTTAAGACACAAGAGTATTACATGGTAGTTATGTTATGTAACTTTGATGGGGTAATATTCTTATGCCATTGGTAATGTATCTTTAGGGATGTATTTTCAATGTTTAAACCAGTGTATCTTACAGAATGTCTTGTGTTAACAGTTTCATAACTATATTTGTTATTTTGATAGAACCATATTTTATTTACAATATTGAGCAAGTTTTATAAGTTGCATTTATTAGTAAAATGAATGAATTGAGTATTATAGTTGAAATCCTAATTATTTATTGAAAATATAAGTTGTATTAGATTTAATCTATTAAATTTATTATATTTAATTATTGAAATATATTATTTTATTAGATATTGTATTTTAGTAATGTATCTTGAGCTAGTCAGAACAATATTTTTTAATAGTTATTGGTTATATAAAGAAATTGAGATGCAGATTGGAAAAAAAAGAATTAATGAGCACTAATTGTTATTAAAAAGGGTTCAGAAAATGAAATAAAATTTGCAAAGTAAATAATAATATTTCAGCATCCATTTTTACAACCAAAATAAGTCATATATGTATGGTTTTAACTTCAATTATAATAATGTAAAAATATTGCAAATCGAAAAAAAATAACAAGAAAAGGAAAATAAAGGAAACTACACTAATATACAAATACAAACCAGATTTAATTAACAGACAGACAGCAAATGTTAAGATCATAAAATTGTGGGAATGTTAGCCTTTCAAAGTTTTAGTTGACAAAGATTATGAGGGTAGTCAAAAGTGCTTTTAAATGGATACAATTTTTAAAGTTATACTTTCAATTATAAGATTACCTATATTGATTTTAAGAAATACAGACATCAAATTCTAATTTTATATATAAATAATTCTTCAATTTGTATGCCTAGCTAAAACATCTATTCACAATAATAACATGTACATATATTAACCTTAATTATTTAGATAAAAGCACTCTGCAGGGGTAGGAGGTCGTTAAGTAATAAAACATAATGTCTGTAAGTACATAAGCTTTTTAAAGTATCCACTGCATAATAATGTATAATATGTTTATCAAATATTTAAAATTCCAAAAACCATTCACAGTTTTTCCTCAATAAAACCTCAGATGATTTTGTTATTGGTAGTCTTGTTTAATACATATTAAGTATCTTTCTATGATCCTATAAATTATAACTTCAGTCTTAGCAAGAGATATATAAACATATGAAACAGGAAAATGTTTTAATGTTTTTTTGGAAAGTTTGTTTAACCCTATTGTCATATGTATATTCCTAAAAGATAGTTGAAAAATATATTCCACCACAATATAACACAATTCTCAGGCATTAGGATATACACAAATATTAATTAAATTCATAAAAATTTTGGTAATATATATATAATTCTATTACACAAATCTTTTGAACATAATGATAAATGTTTTGGCAATTAATATTTGATATTTTAATTTCTTTAACAATATTTTATTGATAATGTTGTTTTGTTTCCCTGGTAATTTTAACATTGTTATGTATATGACGTTTTACATTTCATTTTAACAACATTGTATACATATATAAAATGCTATTTAATTTTGAATATGCATATTGGGAAATTTTATTGTAAATGAATATATCTTTTTAGAGTGTTGTTATAATTTATTCTAAGTGTTGTTACATCATGATTTGAATTTAAATATCTGCTGTTCGAAGCAGACACAAATTTTCTTCTTACTTATACATTTTCAAGATTTTTCTTGCATTTGTATGTTTGAATAAATGCCTCTTATACCATTTCTTATTATGTGAAAGTTTTACCACTGTGAACTTTTTATTTGAGATGAATAATGTTTATATATAAATGTTTATATTTATATATATATATATATATAAATATAAACATTTATATATAAACATATATATATATATATATATATATATATATATATATATATATATATATATAAGAGAAAATCTCTTCTTTCAACAATCTAATTGCTGATTTTTTTTTCTTGTTAAGTGATATCTAAAGTTCACTTTAGGAAGCAATTGTCATTATAATAAATTCATTTAAATAATTATTTATAAGTACACAAATATACATAATCACATTTATACACATACATGTGTAATATCTAATTATTGATTGTTTTATAGAGTGTGCATATAAAATAAATCTTTTATATTTAAGTTGTCTTTGGCTCTGAAATTTTAAATGTTGTTTTTACTTTCATTATAAGAAATTATTTCTTTTAAAATTTGAGTGCATCCTAAACTTAGTTTATGATTACTTCATGCTTAATGGGTGATTTCTAAATACATTTCAATCCCGAAGTTTATAATTTTTTTTACAGTGACTAAATATGAATTCATGTGGAAATAATGCATTTTCATCTCCACCATGTTAACTTCTTATTAGTGTCTGTATTAAAATAAGGTTTATAATATTAGATACTACGCTAAATTCAAATAAATGTTATATTTAAACCTCTAATTTTACTACAAATTGTTAAGTTTACATTCTGACCTTTTATTATACCCTCAAAGTTTCTCTCATAGATTTCCTTGTTATTATTTTTACCAGTAGAAACTATATGGTTACTCAAGAAAATTATTTAGTGCTTAAAATGATTTGCATGTAATGCAACAACGTTTGAGGCATGGGTTGAATGGGTTTTGCAACAGTACAATTGCATAGTTGTTGTTCTCACCAAAAATGCCTTTTTATTTGTTTAATTAAAAGAATATTATTGGATTATTGGAGTATTCCAATCATAGACTGTGCAAATATAATGATGAAAAATAGTAGTAACAGGAAAATGATTTATCATCAAAAAGTTTAACAATCTATGCCTGAAGTTTTTTATTATATCATTTGTGACATTTTTTACAAAGTTACTTCTTTTCTATCACAATTGTATTATAGTACTTCCTGTTCAAATGTCTTTCAATAATGTGTGCATAAATATTGTGTTTATTTCCATAAATACTGGCAACTGGAATATTGTCATCAGATTTTACATTTTTTAAAATATTTCCTGTCTGTTGCTTGTTATACAAGAGAGACCACATATATCTGTCACATGATCACAAAATATTAAAGAAACCAACATCACCTAGCTGACCATGATGTAACTTTAGTCACAAGGAAATTACGAGATGATTTTAAATATAATAATTCACTACAATAATCACATACCATAAAATTGGAATTATGATAAAGCTAATTATACAATTACAGTCAACCTTTACAGTTAAGTCATCATGACTTTTCCATAAAGAAAGCCTAGTATTTGCATGTAGAGGTTTTCTACCAGGCTGCTCATCAACATCCCATGCTGCATAAAATATATCACTATTTTGATTATGTGTGGATTGTAATATTCCATTTAACTTATGCTTTAACAGTATATTATTCTTTTGATTTGTTCAATTTAGATATTTATAATATAAATTCTTAGGGATATATAGAGAGTGGGAGTTTTTATCAATATACTTGCTCCTTCTTTTGCCTTTGAATTTATGAAATATCATCTTGGTCTTTAGACAATGTACTTTTGTTTTAACCTAAACTTCATACATCTATGTGTTATGAATCTGTGAAGATTTCTTAAGTTTTATCTTATGATTATTTTTGTCACAAGCATGTTTGGGCATTAAATTGTAGTCTTGTATCTGACCCTTAATCACATTCATTATAATAATATTTATAGTTTTCAGAATGATACTCCATCAATTGCATTAAGTAATTCTGGTTCACCTTCATAAATAACCATTCATGGTAATTAATCCTTTTGGAACTATGAGTTATTTGAATATCATTTGTCTCAGGATTGAAGTTTGATCACTTTAATTTTGTTCTGATGGTTATCTACATTTTTCAGAACTTTTCATCTAGAGTTACATCTAAGACAATGAAGGCTACAACCTATTTCATATGATTCATTTAACTTTTTAATATACTTCATATATTGAGGGACTCTATTATAAACTATTCATTTGGATATCTGCCAAATCTTGGGTCATTCAGTTTTATCATTGTGAATAAAGTTTAAATTAATTTTCATAAAAGTTTCCAAACCGGTTTGCCAAAAAATATTCTTCTTCTGATTTTTGTTAAAACTTATTTACAACATATAATTTCATTTTACTTTATAACATTGATTATGTGATCATTTAACAGTCATTGGATATTAAAATTGGTATGATATACTTTTTAGAGTATGATTATTTGAGGAATTATATTGCTTATTTTTTTAACTTTTATCATCCTCTATATCATCAATATTTTCGAAAGGTTTTGATTTTTTATGAAATTATTCAACTTGATAATCGATTTCATTTTAATATCCTCAATCTTAGCCTGCATCTTAACATCAAAACTCCATTCAAATTTCTTTATATTTAAATCCTATTTTCTATTCTTCTGAATAATTCTCTCAACTCTTTACACTTAGCAATGCATTTATTTTCTGACTCTCAAAATTTAATTCCAAGATTATATTTAAATTCATCAAATCATGCATCAGATATATTGAATGTAAGGTTAACTTCATACTTCATTTTTTTTAAATCTGCCTTTTGTTCTTTAAGTTTTTTTTCATATTTTTATTTAGTTCCTGAAACTGGCTAAGAATAATACTCATTTAATCTGAACTTATATTTCCAGATACTACTTTTTATTTCTTGGCTTCCATTGTAATACTTGACAAAATAACTTTGCATCTAAATAAACTTATTTATTTATGATTACACACAATGTGCAAAATACTAATAGGAATAATTATTATATAATCTTACATTTGCTTCTAGGAAAGTTATATCAATCAGGACTTTAAAAAAAATGCACCATCTTAGTAATCACAACATATTTTGTATTTACCCTAAAACGTTTATTGAAATAACTAATGATGTTTTATACACACAGAATAGTGAAGTGATTTACTGGTCTCAGATACAAGTGGCTTAAAATTGATTTATAGTTGGATATAAAAATCAATGATATTTAGGTCATCAAAAAATTTTAAGTACATATATATATATATATTGAACCAGATTGATTTCCAATTCAATGGTTTTATTACTAAAATTAAAAAAAGGAAAAAACAACTTAATTTTCATTAAAGGTCATTAAAATTTTTTATTATTATTTAAAAAAAAAAGCGTATGTGTGTTTAAACCTATACTCAGTTATATTTAAATAGGGCATTTTAATTTTTGTTTATAAAATTGATTTTAAAATAGTTTACGTTCACTACTTTGTTTATAAAATTGATTTTAAAATAGTTTACTTTCACCACCTGTTTTAATCAATTTGATTAAAAAACAGGCAAGCTTGTAAATTATATATTCCTGTTGCTTTTATTTTTAACCATTTTTAAAGTTAATTTTAAAAGTGGATATTTAGTTTTGTATTTGTTATTTTGGTTACAATAATCCCTGGTTGGAATTCTTAAATTAGATTGAGATGGAAATTAATATTTGCTCTGCCTGAGATATAGAAAGAGACACTAAGGAAAGTTTTTCATGGGAAATGTAGTGAGGCAAGGATAGCCTGCCAATTTTTAGAGAAAGGAGAGAGATTCAGTATTAGTGAGAGACACTTGGATTATCACCTGCAGAGAGTTATACATTTTGGGTAGCAGTTCGGACATTTCATTCCTGCTAAAAACTTGCAATTATTGACAGACTTTGTTACTGTGCAAGATGTCAAAATCTACCGCTATGAGTTTTGCCATCATTAGAATGTCTTGCTAACTTAAACAAAGGATGGACCCACACCTGTTAGCTCTCCTTCAGTCATGCCATGAGTCTCTAAAATAAACACTGCTTCTATCTTGCCACTGTCAAAGGACCTGAAAATGGACTAAAGATAAACATGCACACTCTATGCAAACTGTGCTTTATCATAAGATGAAATTTTATTTTATTCTTTCCAGGGTAAATTTCTTTTCATTAAATCATTCAATCTAATTATAAATCTGTGTTCATATGCAATATTTAACCTCATACATAATATATATTGTGATTTCTTGTACTTTGCTGTGTGTCTTGGAATCTTAGTTTTAAGATTCCAAGTTTGCTTTCAATTTTTGTTTATTGGAGAGTGACATGTGTGTTTTTCTATTTTTATGCCTAACTTTTACTAAATGCTTTGGCGGTTGTGTATATTTTGAATGCTTACCTGCAATTATTTTAGTAGCCCAAATTAATTTTAAATACTGTATTTGCGCTTTTGCAAACCACCAAATCTTTTGGCTGGTGACTTTATTTTCATAGTCTTCATTTCTTATATCTTTGAAAGGGGAAACAATAATTGTTTTTGCTTTGTAATTTTATAAGTTGCCAGCAGAAAGACAATATTTATCCCCTTCTTAAATTACAGGTGAGAGAGACTTTCACTGCTAAAGTATTTATAGTTTTCATATTTTTGTACTCATGTTGCATTCTCCGATATATTTATTTTGTATTTACTTGTATAGCTTAAAATTTATCAGAGCATGTACTAAGAACTCGTGTCATAAATTTATTTTTTAATTATAATTATTGGTAATTCATTTTCTTTAAATGCTGGGGCAGACATAACTGATTTTCTAATGATTTACTTGTCTCCTATTGAGACCTTTAATTCATAGATTAGTTTTCGCCAATCGTTTGGTTGGGGATTCGCCAGTCTTATTTGTTTGTTTTCTTTTCATTTTCAATCATATTTTTCAGTTGTTCTTGAGATAAATCAATCACCTTTATTTTAAACATAATAATAGGTGCAGCTTCTACTGGCAGATGACATTCGTGGCCCTTTTTCAGACCTCGGAAAGCACACTGGCACTGGTTTTGTTGATTTGTTTCAAGAATGTATTGTTTTAAGTATCTGAAAGTGAAAACCAAGGTTTGGGTGAATCTTCTGCTGAATGAAATTGCTTCCTCCCTGTAGAATTCATTATTAGAGAGTTGGTAAGTCTGGCAGAGCATTGTGTTTAGTCTTTCTGGTACATGCCTAAGATAACCCTATTGATTTTTATGTAAACTTCTTCTTACAAGTTATTTTGCTCTTAAACAAAAGTTTAAAATTTGTTTAAACTTAATTTGGCTGACGTTTGTCTTTGTGCTTTGCTTTCTCAATTGTCTAAACAATATTTAAGATATCTTGTTTCTCCCTGAGTTTAGTCCGGCACATTTTTGTTCACATATCCTGTCCATCCTTAAAATAAATGTCAAGTTCCAATTTTCAGACTAGTGGCGCCCTCGTGATCAGGATATGCAAATCAAAAATCTTTTGTCAGTTACAATATATATATATATATATATATATATATATATAAGCTGTATGTGGATTAGATTAATTTTATATATTGTGATTCCTAATTGGATCCCATGGGGGCACCAAAAACTGTAATGGTATGAATGTGACAAATATATATGTATATAAGGTATCCAAAGAACAGAAAAGTATATTGAATACAAAATAAATTTAGGTTACCTCAGATAATTAACTTTGATAAAATTTAGGCTAATTGATTCCTTAAATCATATGATCAATATCACTACAAGTTTGAAAGATACATAAAATTATAGTGATGCTAGCTCTAATATATATGGAATAAGTTGCATAAAATAATTTCCTAATTTTTTCTTGTTCTAAATGAATATAAAAGATATGATTCTATTCAAAATATACGCTTACAGGTTATTGTTTATTCCTACACATTGTTTAACTAATTTAAATAAAATTCATGACTATAAATTAATAATAACAATACTAATAATTTATTTATGTTGAGTTGTAACACTTTATAAATACTCTTAATAATACATAAGCTAATAAATATAATATATGGTGTTTATTTAATGTATAAACCAGTTAGGGTGTTTAGATAAATGGCAAGTTTAAAATTAAAGGAAAATATGTGATTACTTTTATTTCGTAAGTATATGAAGTTTATATAGTGTTATGACTTATCCCAATTTGGAGTGATATAAATCTAAATAAGTTAAGTGGAAAAAAATATTATTTAATGATGATTTAACTAATTATCAATTTTTCCTTTAAATTATATGCATATCTAAAACATATATTTACAACTATAATATGTACATATATTAACCATTAATTATATAGATAAAAGTGCTTGGGCAGTATAGGAGATGAATAAATAATAAAAGTAATAAAACACATAATGTCTATACAACCAAAATCCAATGCATAGTAATTTATACTGGAAACATGAAATATTATAATTCCAATAATTGTTCACAATTTTCCCTCAGAAAATCCTTAAGTGATTTTGTTGTTAGCAGTCTTATTTAATACATATGTGCCAGTTTTCTATTACCCCATATATTATAAGTTCAGTCTTTAGTAATATATACAAAGATGTATAACATCAAAATTACTTAATGTTCTTTAGAATGTTGTTTAACCCTGTTGTCATATTGTCTATTTTTAAAAAATAGCTGGAAAATATATTCCAACACAATATAACATAATCCTCAAATCTTAGGATTTGCCATTAAAATTCTGATTACAATAAAAATAATAAATATACCAGTAATAAACTATTATAAAGAGTCTTTCAATCCACAGAAGTACTTTTGGTTATTTTTTTAATCTTTCTCAACTGCTGTTAAGTTCAAATAACAAAACAGAAGCAAACATCATCAAATCAAATACCATGAATTATGACTTATAATGTTAGTAGCCTGTTTATTAATGAAATTCATTTTATTCCTATTTACTAAAATTCCCACCTTAATTTTTTTTTATTATGGTTTTTCTCTTCATGAAGAATCTTTACGCTTTCAATATCAAATTTAAATTTATATTTATGTGTTCTTTTATGATGCAATAAAACAAAAGCAGTCATTAAATCACTATTATTTTTACTTTTCACACACTTATATAGCAATTCATCCTTCTTTAATTTTTCTTCAATACTGCACCTTGATTCACCTACATGCGAAAACATAAATCCACCAAAAATTTGATACACAACAGTACTTTTCAAATGCACAAGTGGAATGTTTTTTAAGGATATATACATGAATGTGTTTAATGTTTTATTCTGTGTTCAAAATAATGTTAATAAATTAGTGAATATTTCTAAAAATGTCATACCTGTGAAGAAGAAAAGAAATGTTGTGTATCAAATTTTTTTGTGAATGAATGTTATCATATGTAGATGAATTGAGGTGCAGTATTGAAAAAAGATTAAAAGTGTATGAATTGTTATTTAAGTGTGTGAAAAGTAAAAATAAGAGTGATTTAATGAGTGCTTCAGCTTTCTTAGATCATGAAAAGAGCTGTAAATATAAATTTAAGTTTTATATTGAAACTGTGAAGATTCTTCATGAAAAAGAAAACCATAATAAAAGAAAAATTAAGGAGGCAATTTTAATAAATAGAAATAAAATGAATTTAATTAATAGATAAGCTGCAAACATTAAAATTCAGAATTCATGAAATTTGAGTAGATGATGTTTGCTTTCATTTTGTTATTGGAATTTAATGGCCACTGAGGCAAGTTAAGAAATTAACTGAAAGTTCTTCTGCTGATGGAAAGACTGTTTATAATAGTTTATTATCATTATATTTATTATTTTTATTATTATTGCAATACTTTTTTTTATTTAATGGACATTTTATTTATATTATAGATATATAATTCCATTGACACATTGTTTGAGCATACTGATAAATGTTTTGGAGATTAATATTTGATATTTTAATTTCTTTACCAGGAAAATACATATCTGTTTTTTAATTGATAATATTGTTTTCTTTCAGTGGTAATTTTATCATTGTTATGTATATCATATCGGATTTATGTTCAATTTTAATGAAATTGTGTATATATAGAAAATTATATTTAAATTCTAATGTGAATATTAGGAAATTATATTGTATGTGAATAAATCCAATTAGAATACTGCAAGAATACATTCTATGTGATGTTAAATCTCTTGTACTATGACAGCTTACTAACAGATTTTGTTTACACTTACTTTAGGCTTTTAACTTTCACTTAATATTATTTGTCAGAAAATATAATAAATTTGACCTCATTTGATAGATATTTTTGTTTAGAAATAAAATACATTTTTAAAAATCACATTTTATTTTTGGAATTTAAAAAAAAAAGATTTTAATCAAAACAAAGTGCTGTTTTGACATCAAATTTCAGATGGAGCTGATTCAATTTGCAAAATAAATGAAATTTTCTTTGTTTGATATTTGTTTTAAAAATATGAATTAATTATTTTTAATATATAGTAAGTCTATCAATTTATGCTTTAAAAATTTATTTATTTCTTTTAAATTTGGACAATATCATATTAAATGTTATAACAGACTGTTGAGTGACATAACTTCTAGATAGTTGTATTTCCTGCAACCATAAACTCTATGGTAACAATATATAGAAGAATGAGCCCTTTTATATTTAGAAATAAAACATTTCTCTAAATAATTAAATATGTAATATATATATATATATATATATATATATATATATATATATATATATATATTGTGCCAAGGCCAAATTGGCACATGTATATAAAATAATTTTGTCTAAAAAAAAAATATTTATTATTAAAATCTTTCGTAAAAGAGTTTGAAAAAAAAAAGAAATTAATAGATTAAAAGGGGATGGGGGAGGGTTGTTTAGAAAAGATAAAACTAAGAGTTCATAAAAGTTAAAGAGTGTTATTATTATAAATTAAAAGCTTCAAAATACAAATCTCTTTTCATTTGAATTGAATAAAAAAATAGTATTAAAACTAGTTTTGATGTGTAGAATAAAATATGTACATGCACATATAAAATAAATGTATCAGTATTAAATATTATAAATAAATAAAAATTGTATTTGGAAAACACAGCTATGGCTATTAAGTAATAAAGATTTAAAAAAACCACACCAGTGGTGGGCTACTACTAAAGATATAAAAAACAACATGTTTTGAAATAGCTACTACTAATTAAACAATCTTTAAAAACACATTGTCATAGGATTAATTACTAAAGGAATTTTGACAACACCTATTGAACCTATTGCCAGAGAATATTAAAATGAAAACAATTCGCATATATAAATAGCTAGACTTTTATCAGACATCCAGTTTGAGTTTGCAGTTTCAGCCTAGTTTTCAGTTTGTCTAGTGTCAGTCTTGCTTAAATTATGTATCCAGAAACAGAAATGCATTGCTGAGTATCTTATGGAAATATATGCCCTTCTTTCAGCCCTTAGTCCAACATGATCAGCAAGGCCTGCCTGTGAAATAATGTCTACTTAACAGCTCAGAAATCCTCCGTCAAATATTCAACTGTCTCCAGAAATAATAATCATGAAGAATAATCAAACTCCTTAAGAAAACGTCCAAGCCATCTGGAAATATTCTCACCTAAAGCAATAATTAAAGAGAATGAAGTTCTACATCCATGTTCCAAAAATCCTAGGTAAAACATTTTATTATTCTCATTTATATGTAGTAGCCACTGCTGTAATTTGTAAATATTCAAAATTCAAATTATAAAAACTTTATAAGCATGCATAAAATGAACTATTGATGTGTGTGTTTATGAATGTTAGATAATTCAAATGTCAAAGATTATTTATGCCTTCTCATAAAATATATTATATTATGTTCACTTAAAATGTGTGTGTTAATTTAGATTTATAAAATGTTTAAAATTAGTAAATGTTAGTTAATAAATTGTCTTTAAAATTAAACTTTATTTGTTGGTCAATTCTTTTTCTATATTTTATTATTGATTAAAATTAGACTGAGCTAGTTAAGGGAATTGTTTCAAGCACTGGATTATGAGCCTACTGACCAAATACATTGTTTATTCTTCTGAATAGATGAGTGGCGCCCATAGTTTACTCCGAAACAAATAAAGTGTTTGGTTAGTAGGGGTTTGAATCTAGCAGCCAAGGTGGGTCATTGTTGATAGTTAAAGCTATCAATAATATCTCCTATTTTGCTCCAACATGCTGGTTCTTTCATGTAACATTTATAAGTAAACAAATTTGTAAATGTATTATGGAGAAGTTTTAAACCAGCCAAAACTTATATACATGTAAGTAAGTGGTTTCAGTGGTTCGATCTGGTACATAAATGGCTTTCCCAATGTTTGGGTCTGGACCTAAGAAACAATAGTAGTCAAATACTGTGTTTCTTGTTTGACAATTTTTTTATAAAAAAGCGAAATTACATACGTAAAGTGGTATTAATTTAAAAATAAAAAAAAGAATTGACCGGTACTTTTTTTTTTTCCTTTAAATGAAGAGAGATTTATGCTATTTACATTAGTTAAAATAAATCATTATGTTAAATCAGAGACAGTTCGGTGTTTTGGGTGGAGCTCAAGCATTAGGATCGGGTAGAGAAAAGGGACAAAGGAGGGGTGGAGTCAGCATATATTTCCATTTTAGTAAAAAAAAAAATAAACAGCTCGTATTTAAATTTAGTCATAGAAATAAAATATTGTTTTAAAAATGAAAAAAAGAAAGAAATGTCTGAGATGCAGATGATGAAGAAAATGATGATAGACATGATGAATCTGATGAAAGAAATCATGCAAGATAAAAAAGAATTCATTGCAGAAATAAGAGAAAGGAGACACAAGACAACAGGAAAGGTAGAGAGGAACCAAGAAGTTATAGGGGTAGATTTAATTAAAGAAAGTCAGGAAGTTGAAAAAGAAGTTGACATGATAAAAGATGTAAAAATTGAATTAGAACTAGATAGTGTTGAATCAGAGAAGACTGAAATAGAAATAGAAATTAAAGCAGAACAGGATAGTGCTAAGACAGAGAAAAATATAGATCAAGAAATTGAAGAGAGACATAAGATCAAGATAGAAGATAGTGTTGAAAAGTTTTTACAAAAATTTAAAAAGGTTAAAGTAAAAGTTTGTGGTCATTTTAAATGTAGATTTAAAACTAAGAGAAAGAATAGGAAAAAATATTCACAGTTAACAAAAATACGGAGGTCTGTGAAGCTTAAAGGTTTTCTAATGTACAAGGTTGAAAATAGAATGGATAGAGAAAGAGATAAAATAAATTTTAATTGAAAGAGAGATGTGAGAATATGGAGTATAATTTATATTAGTGAGTTAGTAGAAAGAAAGAAGGAACCACCGGACATAGCATAAAAGTTAGTAAACGGGTGGAATAGTAAAGGGAGTAAACAAAAAGGACCGGAAATGGACAATGAGCACGAATATGATTAACCTAAAGTAAATAAATCTAATAAATTAAATCTGAAACTTCTATTTAAAACTAAAATAATAATTTAAAAATAAATGAACAATGATAAATGAAATGGTTTAAAGTAACAATAATAACAGAGGCTTCATAAAATAAAAGATTTTTTTTCACTCCACACACAAAGTAATGAAGAAAAAAAATGTTCGTAAATATAGTTCAAGTAAAATCAATAAAATCAAGTGAAATAAATAAATGTAAGATGTCCGTAGTAAAAGAATAAAAAATGACTCGTGATAGACTAATAGATGTTTTTTTTTTTTTGGAATACACACACAGTAATAAAAGGAAGTAAATAAATGATTTAAAGTCAAGTCAAATATATATATATATATATATATATATATATATATATATATATATATATATATATATATATATATATATAAAAACAAAAAAATAAAAAAAGATTGGTTACATGGATGTTTAATATCTGTGTTTAATTGGTTTATAGATAAATAATTAGTTATAAATTATTGTACTTTGCACTAACTATAATTTTTAAAATGTATAAGTATTTTAGTTTTTAATGAATATTAATGTGAGCACAGCTATTTTTTGTGTGTGAGCATAGTTTAATTTTTCTATGTATGCACATATGTATAATATTTTAATTTTTAATTTTGGATTTTTTATTTTTATATTTATTTTAATTTAAATAGAATTTAAGCTTGATTAGGAGGGAATGTAGTTTTGTTTTTTGTTTGAATTTTGTCATTGATTGGGTAGATATTCTGTGTTAGATTTTGTGACCAATCACGGGGGTTTTGTTAAATTTTTAATCTTTTGCCAAATCTGTAATTTTTGATTATCGCCATTTTACTGTGTATTTTTTTCTTTCTGATGAAAACCAGTCCTCTGGTTGAAATATTATATTATTTATTGGATTTATAAGTCTTTATTTTTTTGTTTTTATATGTATTTCCTTTGGTTAGTTTGTTATATATTAATATTTTGATATATATATATATATATATATATATATATATATATATATATATAATATATATATATATATATATATATATATATATCAGTGTAATAATGAATTGTAGGAAAGTAAGTTGTTTTTGAATATACGCAAGTTAATAAAAGTTGAGTAAATAATGGATCGTAATAAGATTAAATAATTTTTCTAAATATACACATGTAAATAAAGAACTTAAAGTAATGGTTTAAAAAAATAATATTGTAATATAAATAAATTTGTAAACTAATGTCCGTGATTAGAATAATAGTGTAAAATAAATAAATATGTAAGATATTAGTCATATGAATTAAATATAATATTGTAGGATTAATAATAAAAAAATATAAATTCAATCTAAGTGTATTAAGAGTGTATAAGTATACATGTTTGTTTATATACGCACATACACTGGTAATATTCGGGTAAATACAATACCTCATGATGCATATCTGAAATGTATTTATCCAGATATCCTTTTAGGTTATTTTCTTGGCACTGTTGCACCTCATGATGCATGCAAGAAGGGATTTATTTATTATAGATTTCCTGTACGCAAGTCCAGTAATAACTCGATATTTAGAATATTAGTAGGTGTATAATTGTGCTGCATGTATACACATGTGTATGAATTTATCTATAGCAAAAGGGAACGAGGGCAGTATAGAAATAAGTTTAGTTAAGGATAAGTTTAAAGCTGCTGACTGGATAAATTTTAGTACCCATAATGGACTTATCAGGGATCATTCCTCTTTCCAATGCGTAAGTCGAAAATGGACAGTTGAAAATTCCTGCCATTTTGCAGCGACCTTTTCTTTTTCCAAGTCCGATCAAGAGAATCGGCAAATGAAGCTTCATTTTTCATACATGTAAGTTGGTTTAAGTCAGCTAATCTGCTTCCGCATCATTTCCAAAAGATCCCTGTGCCACAAAATTAGTTTGTCCCGGTGGTCATTATCCATGATTTAGATCATTGTGAGCAATGTATTCGGCATGGATTGAAGAAAAGGATAGTCAAAACAGATTGCCCTGGTATGTAAAGTGAAAGCATTATGAAAAGCAAACTTAGAAAATAAATGAATATTTAGAATCAAGAATTAAAGTTGCAAGAGATAAAATGGTCAAAAATGATGCATTTTACTCTAAAACAGAGGGGGGTGTAATATGCCAAGGCCAAATTGGCACATGTATATAAAATAATTTTATCTAAAAAAAATTATTTATTATTAAAATCTTTCATAAAAGAGTTTGAAAAAAATAGAAATTAATTTATTAAAAGAGGATAGGGGGAGTTTTGTTTAGAAAAGATAAAACTAAGAGTTCATAAAAGTTAAAGAGTGTTATTATTATAAATTAAAAGCTTCAAAATATAAATCTTTTTCCATTCGAATTGAATAAAAAAAATAGGATTAAAACTAGTTTTGATGTGTAGAATAAAATATGTGCATCCGAATGTAAAATAAATGTATCAGTATTAAATATTATAAATAAATGAAAATTATATTTGGAAAACACAGCGATGGCTATTAAGTTAAATAAAGATTTAAAAAAACCACACCAGTGGTGGGCTACTACTAAAGATATAAAAACAACACATTTTCAAATAGCTACTACTAATTTAACAATCATCAAAAATACGTTGTCATAGGATTAATTACTAAAGGAATTTCGACAACACCTATTGAACCTATTGCCGGAGGATATTAAAACAAAAACAATTCACATATATAAATAGCTAGATTTTTATCGGACGTCCAGTTTGAGTTTGCAGTTTCAGCCTAGTTTTCAGTTTGTCTAGTGTCAGTCTTGTTTAAATTATGTATTCAGAAACAGAAATGCATTGCTGAGTATCTTATGGAAATATACGCTCTTCTTTCAGCTCTTAGTCCAACAATATCAGCAAGACCTGCCCATGAAATAATGTCTACTTAACAGCTCAGAAATCCTCTGTCAAATATTCAACTGTCTCCAGAAATAATAATCATGAAGAATAATCAAACTCCTTAAGAAAACGTCCAAGCCATCTAGAAATATTCTCACCTAAAGCAATAATTAAAGAAAATGAAGTTCTACATCCACATTCCAAAAATCCTAGATAAAACATTTTATTATTCTCATTTATATGTAGTAGCCACCGCTGTAATTCATAAATATTCAAGATTCAAATTATAGAAACTTTATAAGCATGCATAAAATGAACTATTGATGTGTGTGTTTGTGAATATTAGATAATTCAAATGTCAAAGATTATTTATGCCTTCTCATAAAATATATTATATTATGTTCACTTAAAATGTGTGTGTTAATTTAGATTTATAAAATGTTTAAAATTAGTACATGTTAGTTAATAAATTGTCTTTAAAATTAAACTTTATTTGTCGGTCAATTCTTTTTATCAATTCTTTTTCTATATTTTATTATTGATTAAAATTAGACTCAGCTAGTTAAGGGAATTGTTTCAAGCACTGGAATATGAGCCTACTGACCAAATATGTTGTTTATTCTTCTGAATAGATAACTGGCGCCCAGAGTTTACTCCGAAACAAATAAAGTGTTTGGATAGTAAGGGTTTGAATCTAGCAGCTGAGGTGGGCCATTGTTGATAGTTAAAGCTATCAATAATATCTCCTATTTTGCTCGAACCTGCCGGTTCATTCATGTAACATTTATAAGTAAACAAATTTGTAAATGTATTATGGAGAAGTTTGAAACCAGCCAAAATTTATATACGTGTAAGTAAGTGGTTTCAGCGGTTCGATCCGGTACTATATATATATATATAATTATTTCCAATAATTATTACCAATTTTTATACAAAAATGAAAATAAATTTTTCAAAAAATCAAGTTTTTAGACTATCATATTTTCTCGAAATCATCTCACAAAGTATGAAATCAGCACCCATCTTCATATACTGTGAAGACCCATTTATTCGATTATCCTGATAACTTTTGAATTTTATTTTAAATTAAAATATTAGAAAAAAATATATACACAAATGTTAAAGCTTTAAACGAAATGGTTGTAACATTTTTCAGCAGATGGTGAAAAATGCAATTTCTTGACTTTCAGTCTGAGAAAGTTTCGTAATGAAAAACACAATGGTTAAGACATGATTTGAATTTAAAAACTCTCTGTTCATAGCATTGCAAACTTACTTCTTAGTTATGCATTTTAAGACTTTTCTTGTATATATACTTTTGAATGCATCTTTTACTGTTTTTATAATGCAATAATTTTAGCATTATGAACTTTTTTAAGGTGGATTATGTTTATATATAAACAACTATATCTTTTACAAAAAAAATGAAAGAGAAAATATTTAATTTAAATGATCTACTTACTGTTTCTCTTTATTGTTAAGAAAAATCCAAAGTTCACTATTATTATATTTGATTTTCTCTTGACATTATTGTTATAAAATTTAATAAGTAATCATCATTATAATAAATTTATTTAAATAATTATAAATACACATATATACATAATCGCATTTATACACATACATGTATAATATCTTTTTATTGATTATTTTATGAAGAGTGCATATAAAATAAATCTTTTACATGACATTTTTCAGTTATGTTTTCAACATTGATGTTTTAAATGTTGTTTTAACTTTTATTATTAAAATTAATTTCTTTTTAAAATATAGTGATATATTGAAGTAATACCATTAAACAGATTCTGTTGCTTTCCTTTAAAAACATATCAATAAGTTTATTATTACTTTCCTTTATACAAGCCTGTGTTTCATTTATTACATTATAGAGATGTCTGCCCATCCTTGCATATGTATTAAATGGATTATGTCCTGTACATGTGGGGTTCAGATTGACCTTAGGTCAACATGGGTGTGACAATAATCTCGGCCTCAGGGTGGCTTTTGAGCATTCCATCATCAGATTTTCAATTGGATGGACGGTTGAAGAGTTGGAGTGTGGAGTGGATTGAAGCCTGTCCATTAAACTATGAGGATAGTCTATCTTAATATATATCTGAGCACTTATACTATATATGTGTGTAAAGATGATAGTCTGGACCAACTGATGATTGCTGGTTTAGCATGAAATACGTATATTGGTGATTATTTATCTTTTCAGCATATATGTGTTTAGGTGTTTCAGTGTTATTAGATAGAGTGGAGAGAGGTGGGTGGTGTGAAAGTCTGTGCTCATATACCCTATATTACATATATATATATATATATATATATATATATATATATAATATAGGGTATATATATATATATATATATAGCCACAGGTGTATAACAAGCTTGTGTTTCAGTTATTACATTATGACTATCAAAATATATGCATATTACCTAATAAGATGGATATGAAGTAAAGGTGTAAATTGAAGAGGCAGCTATTAAATATGTTGTTAATTAGGGATTTTGTATACATGCTAAAAAAATTATGGTGTATCCTTTGGCTGAAATTCCCAAAAGGATTATCATTTATTGAAGGAAATATGACCATAAGGGTAAAAATTGTATGTATTATATATATGGATATTATATAACTAGTACATGTAAAATGTGTAAAGACAATTTATTTTAAACTTCTCTTGTTATATAAATTTTAATTGATAGAATTTAAAAAAAAAATATTACTTGAAAATGTTAAAGACAGACAAACGAATAAAAAAATGTAATTTTGATTGCTAAATGCATTCTTATGACATTAATACATTTCTAAAAGCATGTTCAGATATAAACACACAATAAAAAGATATTTTATTACTGTAAAGTATAAAGTTAAAATATAATGAATGAAAACCTATAAATGTTAAATAAATATTATATAAGTATTGCATAGTTAACATGGTTAAGAAAAATAAAAACAATTAATAAAATTTTCTTTGATTTTAAAAGCCAATAAATTAAGACAATCAAGAACATACATTCAAACCAACAAATGGACAATTACTCTAATAAAGGCGTTTTCTAGTTATTTCCAAGATTACACCAATTTAGTCCAGTTAATTACAGTTGAGTTGATTGATTAAGTGTAAGAAAGAACTTAACAAGTATGTTTTTGAAGAAAATTATAGAATCCAACTGCCATTTTATCCAAATCAAGGGAAAAAAAACAAAATGTTCATCCAGGAATATCCACAAACTCTGGGAAAAGATTTGAAAGTTATAGATGTAATTCATATTATTACTGAAAAATACTGTACTTCGTTTTATCGATAAATATCTCAAAATTGCAGGAAATGAGTTTATGAATATAGTCTATCTTTCATTTATTACTTAAAATAAGGATTGAAAAAGTTTTCCCGCAGTAGTATTACATCATTTAATAATTATTTATTTTTTATCCAGATATAAAAATGTATCTTCCTTTTTTTTTAATAAGAAAGTTTAAAATTTTTAGTGTTTAATTTTAGAACAAAAACAAAAAAAAGTATATGTTTTTAAATGATTTTATAAAATTTATTTATAAAGTATTCAAGCAAAATAATGTTTAAAATGTATTTAAAGATAAATAATGTAGATCATAATTATTACTTGAATTTATAAGAAATCAAGTTATTTTTACACTACCTTTTTTTTAAATTTATAATAAATTTACCACAATTCAATAAATTTTTGATCTAGAAGTTCGTAAAAGAACAATTTTACTTGCATTTTTGATAATTAAATTTTTAGTCAAAAATTTAACAGTTGCTAATATAATTTAAAGCTTTAGAAAGATGCAAATTTCTTAAAGAAAAAACTATTAAAATTATTATAGATTTGATTATGACATTTTACTATAATTGGATTTGACCTTTTTTTCTCTCTCTTTTTTTTATTATATTAAAAACTTGAAAGACTTTTTGTAATTATTAATAAAATATTATATTAAATTTATAATAAGTTTTATCACATGTTTGCTGTTGTACTAATGCATTAAGTCCTTTGTACTCTCTCTTGTTTAATTGAAAATTGTTTTTAATCTGGTGTAAAACAAGATTTCAATGTTCAAATCTTGACATTTGATAATTATTAGGTCACTATTAAATGTTTAACTTTTTAAATATATAGAAAAATAAAATAAATTCTTTATGGTAATGTTTGATAATTGACATATAATTAAATATATTATTTTATTCAAAAGATAAATAAATAAACAATCAAATAGTTTATTGGTCAGAAAGCTATGTCCAAAAATCCAGAAATGTTAGATTTGATGTTGTGATCCATGCCATTTGGACTCCAGCGTCTGACATTCTATGTCTGTACTAAATGGCAAAGAAATAAAAGAGGGCAGTTGGTCAAATTATTTAGGATATAGTGTCCTTTTTATGAGTAAAATTGTTGTGTTCTGTTTTTTTCTGAAACTAAAATAGGCTTAAATTTACTGTTTTTTCTGTTAAATATACCATTAATTTTCCACTTATAGATTTAAACATTGTGTATATTCTGTTATTAAATAAAAGCAACATTATTGTCTTATAACATATAAAACAATGAAATTGCAAATTTGAAGTTTAACACTTTCACATATAAAAGTAGGTTATAAAATTGGGTTTGATGACAATAATTAAAAATATATTGACTCACAAATTCCCAAGTATATATGTATGTATAAACTTTTTTAACTGTTACCACAATGATTATAAAGAAACGTTGAAATATTCTAACAAGGAGATTAGATTTTTCAGAGGTTTACTTATGTCTTTTAATTATATTATTGCATATGTAGAGTGACAACTTTTAATTATGTAATTCATGTTTTTTATGAAATTTACCTTCTGAAACCTATAAGAATTGTGATTATGAATATTTCTGACACTATTGATGAGTAATTCAGAGTATTTAGGAAGATCAAATTTGTTTAATATATTATTAAGACCATATTTATGACATTATTTTTTGCCTGTTTAAAATGTTCCTTAGATTGAACTTCTAAAAAAACATCAAATGTTAACACTCTGCTAAAAATGATTGAGCTATTCTGTTGAAGTGTTATTCTAAAATACACTATAATTTAATTATGTCTTTGATATTGAGTTTTTAGATGACAGTCTTTCCATTGATCACCCCTAAAGTTGGAAATAAGAAAACATTGTCAACATATAGAAGTAGAATTCATATTATGATGAATTTGGAAAAATATAGATTGAAATTGTTGAAAGATATATAATACTAACTAATTAACAAATTCATGATTCATTTATTTTAACAGGCCTTAAAAAGTTTATAATTTATAGTTTAGCTAAGAGAAATTCTTTATAAGAATAACATAAGATGATAGCTAACATCATTTCAGTATAAGCTGTTTACAAATCAAAAAATGAATGAATAAAATAAGCATTTTATCTATTTTTAAAATAATAATTTGCTTATATAATAAATCTGAGATATCTAAAAATTTTAATTGAATGCCTATATCTGTGAATTATATAATAATTTATATATTTTTTCATTACTATATATATATATATATATATATATATATATATATATATATATATATATATATATATATATATATATATATATATTCTAACCTTGTCTTGTGCATCCTCACTTCAGAATAGTATATGATATAAAATAAAATGGGTTCTAGCTTAGTTAATAATTAATAAATAAAATATTCAGCATTAAAATTAAAATGTTTCACTAGCTCAAATTTAAAATATGAATAAGGTTCAGTTTATAAAAATAAATTAAATAAATATTTAATATTTTCATGAGACTTGAAGTGAAAATACAGGTGACAAGATAGATTACATTGAGCCAATATCCCACAGGATACTACCTCAATGGCATAAGAACACTATCCCCCATTTATTACTATTTCAAATAACAAATTCATAGTATTCTTAAGACTTTAATAACTTCTACTCACTAAAATTAAACTAATAATTAAGTCTTAATCTTCTATTTGTAATAATCTAGCTCAATAAAATAATCTCAGGTTCATAAAGTTTATTCTAAGTTAATTTAAAAATACAGTAGTAAAATATGAGAAGGGATTTTATGTCATAAACTACTACACTGAAACTAATAATAATAAATAATAATAATAATATTCTTCATTGTTTAGCTACTACTGGATATCTTTTCTTTTCATTATATTTTTATTACCATAATAAAATAATAAAATAATTTTATATAATCTTTTACCTTCATGTACTAATATAATTAATACATGGTAGCATATGATAATCTGATAAACAAAGGATGTGTGGCAACTGATAGCATATAATTCAGTATACTATTGTGATAACTGATTTATGACCAATAAAACAATGTAAAATTATAATTATTTAATTAAAAGAATACCAATAAATATTCTTAAATATAACTCTCTATTTATCTTTTTGTGCAAAATTATATTTTTGTTTCAATTGTTATGAATATATTGTGATTTCATGCAGTGAAGTGGAGAAATAAACAATCAAGACACAAAAATTTTGAAAAACAAATTTTAACAAAGTTTGTTAACAACAACAAATTAAATAAACAATTTATGTACACTATTTACAATGGATATCCTTATTTTAATCTTACATTTTATCTACTAAATTATATAAAAATAGTTTATAGTTTAGTTATATCTTTATTTATACTGAAGACAAAATAATAAAAAAATGTTACCATTTGGTTTCTCATTATGGTTAATTTATTATAAATATATTTACTTATTAGCAAAATATTTCATCCTTAATATTATTAAACTATCTTATTTTTAAAAAAAAAATTCATAGGAAAAAAAAACATTCTACAGAAAAAACAAAATTAACTTTATAATGAGTATGGATTTCTCAAAATATTAAAAAAAAATTTCATCTTGCAAAGTCAAAGATGTTACATAAAATATTCATCCATAATTCAGTACTAGATTTTAGTGTTTTATCACACGATGTTTACTAATCGTAATATATTCTTATTTAGCCTTACTTTAGTATGATGTAAGTGTAATAATCAATATATTCCTGTTATTCAATGAACAAAAATATATTATGCATATTGTTTATATAATTTACATTGTACTATTGTATTTTAAAAATATGCAATACTTATTTTTCTTCAAAAAAAATAATAATAAAGCATTCAAAAATAATCAACATTTTAAAGAAAATATCTTGTTTAGATACTCTATTTTAAAAATTTATATTTCATTTCTGAAAATAAATTCAAAATATATTCTATGATTCTTTCCTTTCCTTAGGATACTTTGGACCTTCAATTTCAAGTTATGAATTCTATTCCTTCTAAGCAAATAAACCAATCTTATACAAAATGATAGCATAACCTAAGTTCTAAATTATTTACCACTTCTTTTCAAAATATCTTATTAAACGATGCAGTTACATGAAATAAAGATAGTGAAACAGATGTATAGGATTTAAGGAAGAAAGCTAGAGTATCACTCTTAATATATCTCAAAAAATCATGGCACAGTGCAAAGAGGTATGACCTTTACCTGTCTAATAACCTCTACTACATGAACGATGTTAAAGCTACTTCTTCAGCTTTATTTAAAACATCAAATATTTAAAGAAATATAAAACAATGTCCAAATAAAATGTTTATCAGTCATAGGGCTTTGTTAACTATGCTGATAACTACATAAAGACTAAATATTATTTCTATTCCTTATCATATCCTATTTTTTTAAAAAAATATTTCATCTTGGTTTCCTGCTAACTATAGTACTTCCAAGCCACTATCTCAACATTATTTCTCAAGATTTTTCTGCATCTTACATCGAAAAATAACTATATGCATTTACAAAACAATAAATAAAATTTATTGATAGTTTAAAACAATTTCACTGTTCCATAAGAAAAGTTTGCTTACTTCATTATTCTATATGTTTAATCATATACAATCTACTTAGACAATATTTGAATATCCAATAACATGAAAGTTCTAAAAGAATCACCTAATTATTTGTTATTATGTTGGATTATATCACTAATATATATATATATATATATATATATATATATATATATATATATATATATATATATATATATATATATATATATATAAAATAATCGTCGTATGCATATTTTCAAATCAATCCTATCTCATAATGTTTTTTTTAAAATGTTGTATGAAAATGCATTACATATAATTAAAACTTTTACACTTCATTCTTAGATTCATAGATGATCTAAATAAAACACAATATACATTATAAATTATTAATAGTTATTATTATTACCAAATAACCCTTTTTATCTGGTCATCATTTTTAGTAGGCTTCTTCCATTCACTGGATATAGAAAAACATTGCATACATAAATGAAAAGACACATCCATACATTTTATTTAAAAATATTCTTATCTAAAATATTAGATTATATTATAAATTTTATGTTATTAACAAATTAATGTTTTATGTTTTCCTAATCTTATAAATAGAAAAATTTACATTTAACTAAGTTAGTAAAATAAAAATTTAAAACTATAATTCTGTCTTCACTTGACCATAGTTCATGATAAAATCCAAAAATGTTTATTATTTTCTCTAGAGTTTTAAAATGTTCTCCTCCAAGCTCGTTAAAGTTTAAAAATAAAAATAATTATTAAACCATTTAGTAAAATTTTTAGAAAATAATCATGGGTCTTTACTATTCAGAATGAAAATTATTAAACTGTAATATTAAAGAATTATTCCCACAAAGTTTATTCAATATTCTCTGATGCATCACTCTGTTCAATTTAACTTAAGTTATCCAGTAAACTTTTACACAATATTTGTATTTTCATGGATCCATCCTTTATTTATCTACTATATGTTCATTTTTTATATAGGTTTTATTTTTTAATAAGTTCTTTTTACTTCTTGTAAAATATATATTTAAAAAAAAATGTTTTCTTCAAAAAGGACTAAACATTCTATTTCTTTCATTATATTTTATGATACTCATACAATATAAATATCTTATTCTTTTTTAAAAAAAAACTCCTGGATAAGCTTATAAATAACGCATCACAAAATTTTTTAGATGGCAAATAGTATTCTGTTTAAGCTTCCAGCATAGTGTCCGTATTGTTCTTTTATGAGTTAGAACAGTCCTCCGGTTAAGCATAAATAAAGCTGTATTATAATTTAAACATATTTTATTTCATAGTATATCCATTTTTATTGCATAGTTTAGGTTAAATTTCAGATAAAATAATCCTGGCAAGTAACTTTTAAAAATTAAAAAATCATTTTCACAAAGTTCCCAAATATATTATTTTTTAAAACTTTCTTTTGCAAAACACTTTAAAATTATCAATTAGTTTTTTGCAGATAAAATTATAAGAAAGTACTAAAAAATTGACTAAAATAAAAATTTTAAAAATACTATCTCTTTGATAGCTATAATTTACCTTTCTCTGGTTTCAATTCATTATTAATCTCCTCTGATACCCCCCGTGCAATTTATATTTATAGTCTGTAAGAATACCTCATTTGATTGGTTGATTCTTACTTTAACTTGAGAACAAATTTACATATTTTCAATTTATAGCAGAATCAAGTTTCAAAAAATAAAAAAATTTATGATGTAATAAAATTTAAAAAATATTATTTAAAATTCCACTTTTAATTCAATTATTATTTTATTAAAACTATTTAAACATTTAAAATAACTTTTAAAATAATTTTAATAATCTATTCCATTTATCTATTTTTATTTAAACAAAATATTTAATTTTTTTTTTATTAACTGTATTCATCTTTATTACATCATTTAAACATGTTATACGATAGTTAACTTAATATTTATTATTATTTGCTTTTATAATAGGCAATAATTCTATACAATTCTATAATATAACTTTTAAAATATTTTAAACTTTGTTACTTTAAATACAAACAAGCATTTGTGTGAAAGTATGAAGTATACAAGTCACATGATTAATAACTTTGACAGACGATTTTCAATTTATTTCTCTGCCCAGATTTATAAAATTGATACACTTATTATATTATATAAAATAATTATAAAAAAAATTGTAAGAACAATTTAGAAAATATAGAATTAAATACAATTTTCACCATCATAAAGTTTATATTTAATATGTACTATATTAATTTTGACTATTAAATATGATTATAAATTTAAACATAGCATTTATTAACTATAAGTTTTAAACTATTAAAATCGAATTTTTTAAATATACTTTTAATAATTATAGCTGTGTTATTTAATATGGCCAGATTTTACAACCACATGCAACAATATTTAAAGCTTTACATAACTATTTTTAAATGATTCGCTATAATTTTATATACTACATATTTTCTTTAGCTTCAAATTGTACTTTATAACATAATTGACAAACTATAATTAATAAATCAAAAGAACATATTCTAAAATTTAAAATTTTTAGTAATTGACTGTTATGAACTATTACTGACCTATAGAAAAGGGCACAATATATATATATATATATATATATATATATATATATATATATATATATATATATATATATATATATATATATATATATATATATATATATATATATATATATATATATAGCAAAATTTTAAAAATGCCTATATAAAATTGAAGATCAATATCCTTTGCTATAACCATCTTATGGCATATTCTGCCATCTTAAGTACCAATACGTTAATATTTAATTTTTATTAAACTCTCACACTAGTAACTTTCCCACATGAATTACCTACCTCCCCCAAATTGTGAATACTAACACAATTACACTGTTTATTCAATAAATTATCTGTAGTATTTATAAAATATGACTTTTTGATTTTTTTTCTTCAAATTATTTTCCACATGCAAAATAAAAACACTATCAAAGCAGAATTGTTCATTACAAATCACTGCATCTTCTGTAAAAACAGTTTTATACCTATTTGGTGAATATTACAACTTATTATATAATAATTCATGCTCTCTAATCTTCTTTTTCAATGCACATTTACTATCCCCAATGTAACTATGTCCACAATGACATACCACTTTATATATAATATTACATTTGTTGATTTTATCAATACAATCTTTACCATTAATAACTAATCTTTCAGTATTTGCACCTACTTTAAATACAATATTAAAATCAGCAGATAACAATGATGTAATCTTATTACAAACAATATCATTTACATAAGGCAATGCTATCCACCTTTTCATTTCCATATTATTTCTTCACCATCTATTTCTAAACCTATATAATGCACATAAAGTATTTTTCTACTATATCCCACACCCAATAAATCATTAGCATAACTTTCAATATTAACAAATTCATCACTCTGAAATTTACACGAATCATTTCTAAAAAGAAATGTTCTAAAAGCAGCCAATTTATAGGTAAGTGGAACATTTGAATTTAGAAGAACAACTCCTCTAATCGATAATGATTTCAACATCATTTTATTATAAGTTTTATTATCTTCTCTCCATAAAATCAGATCAAGTTATTTTATACTTGTCTCACTATCTTCAAAAGTAATAGCCCACACTAACCCAGCAATATCATTTAATTTAATAAACAATTTTTGCACTGGCATATTTGATCCTTTAATAAGCACACACACATACACACACTATATATATATATATATTGTAACGTTTTTCGTTTTGCTAGGCCTCTTACACGCTAATATAAACTGCATGTGAGTTGATCAAACTATGTCAAAACAGAAGAAAGTTATATTTCTATTCTAAAAACATAGCTATATTTCCTGATCAACTCGGCCTATTAATTGTTGAGAATTGTGCTATTGACGAAATCAGCTTTTAATTTATTTAATCTGGGCACCAGAATTCCTAAGAATTCGCTGAAATCATCATATAACATCTCACAAATAAAATTAAAAAAAATACTTTTAAACTAATCGGTATTACATCATACCGTAACGAGAATTAATTTTTTAAGATTATTATTCCTGGGCTTATTCAAACATATTGGCAAAGGTAAATTACATTTTTAAATCTTATTAAACTACTAATAGATTTAATAATAAAAAATAATAACTATTATTAATAATGCACAAATGAAAATTGGTATTAGAAATATTTTTATTCTAATAGATAAAAAAAATATATGAAATAAATTACTTATCAAGTAAATTAGAGAGAACACATTTCAGACGTGAATCAATTAATAAAAAAAACAATTTTACAATTACTGTTCATATCTAAATTTCTTCTAGAAATTTCCTTAAAAAAATGGATGTCTCTTGTACAAGAAAATTAATGTCTCCATCGGGATTGTTTAAACATACTTTTAGAAATTGTTTGAAAACGTTTAATTTGGTCACAATCAGGAGTAATGAAGTATAACTTACTGGTAAGTTTTGTGCATTCAGTAGTAGATAACTATGCATAGTTTTTTGGGTAGAATGAGCTCGGCCTTTTGGTTATTATTTGATCCTGTGGTCAATTCTCCTAGTCGGTCATGAATGCTTTTCTGGTATACATCTTCAGGCACAATGTCTTCAGAGGCTCCGGTTCACTCCAACATGCCGAATTACTTCAGCGTAGAGCGATCTTGGATATATTATTGCTATCCAAGACCAACTAGAGAAACCAACAAACAAGATGTCCTTCAAACTGATCTCTGCCTTTTATACTCTCTAGAGGCCCAGTTTTCCGACTTCTGTGCATATCTTTTGTTTGTCAAAATATCCGTTGATAATCTTATATATTCTTTATAAAATTTATGTTACAAAGTCTATTTTTTTCAGCATAATTCTGCCATCTTTAATTAGTTGAAATATTTTTACTTTCTCTTATCTGATTGGTAAGTTGTGTCTTTTGTTCTCTCCAATTCTAACTTTTATTTCTAATTACATAAAAAAAAAACGAAAGAATAATTTAACTTTCATTGTACGTTATTTTTTTAAAAAAAAAAAAAGTCAAAAAAAATCTAAATTTACTTTTATTTTTTAGCTTCTACCAAATGCCAATATATTTGCAACATATATAAATAAACGTTACAATATATATATATGTTAAAACGAAGATTTGCATGGGTTAAATATATAAAATACATATTTTGCGGGTTCATCCGTGTTAAAAACTTTTAATATCAATATACTGACGTTTCGACTTGGTCACACAAGCCATCCACAGAGTTATAAAAAGGTAGAAAGATGGTTGTAGAGGCGCTACAATCACTGGTTTGAATAAAACATTAAAAATCCCACCAATAGCAAAAATGTTAAATTTAAGAATGTTTTTTAAAGAAATCTTTCCAAATAGGAGGAAGTTTGCACGTATCATCTCGCTTATTGATACAATCTGGCCTTTTAAGTATCTCAATGGCTTCTCTGATTTTGCATTGGTAGAGATTATCACATCTGGATATGATCCTAGTACTAGAAAAATCTATTTTATGACCTGAATCTATAGTATGGAGTGAGAGTGCTGATGATGATGAGTGTTGTTTAACTGCATTAGCATGCTCATCTCTCCTAACACTGATGCGACGATTACTCATACCTATGTAAGAAGCTTTACAATTTTTACATGAGATTTGATAGACACCATGAGATTCAAGAGGGATTGAATCCTTAGGCTTGGTTATTATATTGCTGATCTTTTGATGAGCAGAAAATGCTGTATCTATGTTATAGCGTTTTAATATACGTCCGATACTGTCTGTAGTTCCTTTTACATATGGAACACAAATCCTAATAGCTGATTTATCATCTTTTTGTTTCCTATTTTGTCTATTTTGGGCTTGAAATAAGGCTTTTTTTATAAATTTGTAATTATAACTATTTGCTAATAAAACACTATTAATATGATTTATTTCTTCTTTCAGATGTGTGTCATCTGAAAGGTTAATTGCTCTATTTAAAAGAGTTTTGGCTACAGAAACTATCTGAGTTGGGTGATGATGAGAATGTAAATGTAAATATCTGTCTGTGTGTGTATCCTTTCTGTAAATAGAAAAAGATAAACTATTTGGTGTTCTGGTGACTAGAACATCAAGAAAAGGGAGTCTTCCATCAGACTCTGTCTCCATTGTAAATTTAATATGAGGATGCATATTATTTAAATGTAAGAAAAAATCATCTAATGTATTTTTTCCATGTTGCCATATGACAAAAGTGTCATCTATGTATCTGAGCCAAATGAGAGGTTTTAAAGATGATGATTCTAAAGCACGAGTTTCTATATATTCCATGAATAAATCAGCTATTACTCCTGAGATAGGTGAGCCCATAGGAGTACCAAAAACTGGTCTGTAATGCTGTCCATTGTATACAAAATATGTATTTAAGATTAAACATTGTCTCTTAAATACATATTTTGTATACAATGGACAGCATTACAGACAAGTTTTTGGTACTCCTATGGGCTCACCTATCTCAGGAGTAATAGCTGATTTATTCATGGAATATATAGAAACTCGTGCTTTAGAATCATCATCTTTAAAACCTCTCATTTGGCTCAGATACATAGATGACACTTTTGTCATATGGCAACATGGAAAAAATACATTAGATGATTTTTTCTTACATTTAAATAATATGCATCCTCATATTAAATTTACAGTGGAGACAGAGTCTGATGGAAAACTCCCTTTTCTTGATGTTCTAGTCACCAGAACACCAAATAGTTTATCTTTTTCTATTTACAGAAAGGATACACACACAGACAGATATTTACATTTCCATTCTCATCATCACCCAACTCAGATAGTTTCTGTAGCCAAAACTCTTTTAAATAGAGCAATTAACCTTTCAGATGACACACATCTGAAAGAAGAAATAAATCATATTAATAGTGTTTTATTAGCAAATAGTTATAATTACAAATTTATAAAAAAAGCCTTATTTCAAGCCCAAAATAGACAAAATAGGAAACAAAAAGATGATAAATCAGCTATTAGGATTTGTGTTCCATATGTAAAAGGAACTACAGACAGTATCGGACGTATATTAAAACGCTATAACATAGATACAGCATTTTCTGCTCATCAAAAGATCAGCAATATAATAACCAAGCCTAAGGATTCAATCCCTCTTGAATCTCATGGTGTCTATCAAATCTCATGTAAAAATTGTAAAGCTTCTTACATAGGTATGAGTAATCGTCGCATCAGTGTTAGGAGAGATGAGCATGCTAATGCAGTTAAACAACACTCATCATCATCAGCACTCTCACTCCATACTATAGATTCAGGTCATAAAATAGATTTTTCTAGTACTAGGATCATATCCAGATGTGATAATCTCTACCAATGCAAAATCAGAGAAGCCATTGAGATACTTAAAAGGCCAGATTGTATCAATAAGCGAGATGATACGTGCAAACTTCCTCCTATTTGGAAAGATTTCTTTAAAAAACATTCTTAAATTTAACATTTTTGCTATTGGTGGGATTTTTAATGTTTTATTCAAACCAGTGATTGTAGCGCCTCTACAACCGTCTTTCTACCTTTTTATAACTCTGTGGATGGCTTGTGTGACCAAGTCGAAACGTCAGTATATTGATATTAAAAGTTTTTAACACAGATGAACCCGCAAAATATGTATTTTATATATATATATATATATGTAGTTTGGGCTTAAATGAAAGAATAAAAGTACACAAAAGTAGGGTTAGAAATAAATATCTTAGTTTTGCCTTATATATCCATGTAAAAAATACAGACCACATTATTAATTTTAATTAAGCTAAGGTTAACTTCTTTGAGAGAAATAAAATAAAAGAATTAAAGAATCTTTTTATTAAAAGTGTATAATTCTGAAGCAATTAATTATTTAAAAATTATTTTAATATTAAGGATAGATTGAAATAAGAGGAATTGTGGGTTATGTGTAGTTTAATTATGTTATTATGTGTAGTTCATTACACTTGAGAAATCTGCTTGTGAAAGAATTGACAGTAATTTAGAATTTAGATTTTTTGGCTAGTCTGATTGAGTTATATATATATATATATATATATATATATATATATATATATATATATATATATATATATATATATATATATATATATATATATATATATATATATATATATATATATATATATATATATATAAATACAAAACCATAAAACAATACAATACTAGATTAAATCAAAATTTTATCCAAAATCCTTACACAACCATGGCATGGTTGTGTAAGGATTTTGGTAAAATTTTGGATTTAATCTAGTATTGTATTGTTTTATGGTTTTGCATTTTTATTTTTGCTAGTATAGTGTTAGACAGTTTTGGTTATATATATATATATATATATATATATATATATATAATGATAAATAATATTTTAATAATGAATAACTATAACAACAGGTGAAATTTTTTTACAAATGTATTTAAATAATAATTGAACTGCCCTCTAGCTGCAAAGTTCACAGCTAGAGGGCAGTTCAATTATTATTTAAATATGTTTGTAAAAAATTTTCACGTGTTGTTATATTTATATATATATAATGTTTTCACAGTTGTATGATGTAGGTAAATCAATAGTTTTTGGGTGGCACCATATATTATTTTTCATTTCATACCAATATTTTGACAGACTAGCATCAACCATTATCAAGGTTAACTTTTGAAAGAAAAAATGTTATATCTCAAACAATAATGTGACTCAGTGTGACATGAGAAATGAGATTCAACTTGGAGTAGTTCAGCATTTACAATATGAGGCTTATCAAAATGTTTATTTCTCTCAGTTTTTTCACCTATTAATTTTAAGTTAATATTAGAAAAAAATGAGAAGTTTCCACATAGCTGCAATACATTATGCTTCTTCAGCCCTATTTAAACCAGTACATCTCTTTAATATTTTAATTGACTTTCTCATGGTTCTTAAATCATGTCTTTCCAAATTAGCAAGAATTTTTGTATTGTCAAAATCAGGTTTGTGACCAATTTCTAAAAAATGGAAAGTAAAAACTGATGTGCTATTTTTTTGATTAAAAGCATTTTTATGTTCCTTAACTCTGACATTTATTCATTTATTAGGCTGAGCTACATAGTTTTTTGACCACTGCAAACATGGCATTTCATAAACTCCTTGGTGTTCCAAACATATTCTGTCTTTAGGTTTATATAAAAATCGCCATTTTTTTACCAGTAAAAAAAGTAATCTTTATATTAAAACAAGATAGTCTTCTACTGATTTTGTCAGAAACCCATTTAATATAAAGTAAAATTACTCTATTAAAAGAAGAGTTGTCAATTCTATAATTTTTTTTAGTATTAATGTTATGTAAAGCCTTACATATGATGTTTTTATTATAAATAATAGAAAGTAGAATATTTTTGTAAGTTCTATTTCTTCAGTAAGATTTTCTTTATCAGATAAATTATAAGCTCTAGTCAATAGATTTTTTGCTACAGAAAAAAAAATTGTAGGATGATGATAAGAATTAAAATTAAGATGTCTGTTTTTATGGGTGGATTTTTTGTAAACTGATATTGATAATGTTTCATCACAAATTCTTGTAATTAAAACATCTAGAAAAGAAAGTGATCTGTTATTTTCCACTTCCATAGTAAATTTGATATTTGGATGCCAATTATTTATAAAAACAAGAAAAGAAAAAAAATGATGATTTTTTATATAAACCTAAAGACAGAATATTTTTGGAACACCAAGAAGTTTATGAAATTCCATGTTTGTAGTGCTCAAGAAGCTATGTGGGTCAGCCTAATAGACAAATAAATGTCAGAATTAAGGGACATAGAAATGTTTTTAATCAAAAAATTAGCACATCAGTTTTTTACTTCCCATTTTTTAGAAATTGGTAACAAATCTGATTTTGACAATACAAAAATGCTTGCTAATTTAAAAAGATGTGATTTAAGAACCATGAGAGAGTCAATTGAAATATTAAAGAGACCTATTGGTTTAAATAGGGCTGACGACATACAACATATTCCAGCTATGTGGAAACTTCTCATTTTATCTAATATTAACTTTAAATTAATATGTGAAAAAACTGAGGGAAATAAACATTTTGATAAGCCTCATATTGTGAATGCTGAACTGCTTCAAGTCGAATATCATTTCTCATCTTGCACTCAGTCATGTTACTGTTTGAGATCTAATGATTTTTCTTTCAAAAGTTAACCTTGATAATGGCGGATGCTAATCCATCGAAATATCGGTATGAAATGGAAAATAATACACAGTTCAGCCCAAAAACTATTAATTTACATATATATATATATATATATATATATATATATATATATATATATATATATATATATATATATATATATATAAAGAAAACTACTAAAGAATCTGGATAAATAGGTTATAACAATATTATGCTACAGTTAAGGTATATAAACAATAAGTATTAAAATAATACTGTTCTGACTGGCTCAAGATTCATTACTAAAATACAATATCTAATAAAATAATATCAATATATGCGATTTAAAATTTAATATTGACAAATGCACAAAAAAATTGTAGAATAGTAATGTACATTTTTAGCAATATTATTTTAACCTTAGCCCAATAAAACAAATGAATATTAATAAAATTTCTATTGCTATTAAAACCTATAAGCATCTTTACATAGTTTACTGCATGGAGTGCATTCTTTGCACATATCCATGAAAACCTTCTTTTCTATGTTTCTATAAATTTAATTTAAATATTTAATTTATTTTCATTAATTTTCATTATGTTTTTTTCTACAGATTTTTAACCATTTGCAATTATCAGTTTTCTTTTTACGTTTATTACTTATCCAGCTTTGTTTACTTATTTATTTTTATGATGCTATTAAGCATTATTTTCTTTTTTTAGCTTTTAGTTCAGCTTCAGAAATTTATCTGATATCTTTTGTAACATTTTCTGAAGCTGTGAGGCATTATAATAACACTATATGCAAAATCTATATGACATAAATAATCTTCATTTATTTTAATTGTTCCAGCTTTCCATTTAAATTCAGCCCATTATTTCAATAAAACTATTGAAAGTGTTTTGGAAAACTGAAAAATCATTCTTCATAAATTCTTTGTGATATTATATTTTTTATCGTAACTATGAGGCATTAAGAATTCTAATGCCATGCATTTTGATAAATATTCCTCAGAATGTTAATTGACAGTATTTTGAATCTATAAATTGATGTTACTAAATACAATTCATTCCAGAAATGCTTGTAGAATTAAATATTATTTTATAACTATAAAACCAATCCATAATGGCACATTATTCTACGGGATCTTTTTTATATATTATTTTAGCACGGAATGTGATATGTTATCCTATAATCACTTTTAAATTCAGTTTTTATTTAAATAATTTTAATGATTCGTTAAATGACTAGACGGTGGATCTACAATTTCTAATAACTTATTTGTCTTAAATATCATTACTACTACTATAATCCTCCAATCAACTTGTATGTACAAATACATGCATTAAATTAGATACTACTTCTTTATAGTCTAAACAAATTGCAAAGAAAAAATGCTTTATTATTAAAATTAAAAACAAACTGCTTTGTCAAAGAGAATTCTATTTCTTTTAAAAATAACTTAACATTTTTTTCATAATACTAAACATTTAAGTGTATATAGTTCATACACATAGTAAATTAGTAAGTTTTGGAATACAAGCACATACACTTTCATATATATATAGTCACATATACACTGTAAATTAATAGGTTTTGGATTACAAGTACATACATTTGCATATATATATATAGTGACAAATACAATGTGACTGACCTTCTAATATTAGTTGTTTTTCGGTAGATGATTTATTCAAAACACAACTAATAAGAAACAACTTTCTATATTAAAAATAAAAACTATTTTAAAAATTCAACCGTTTATTTTTAAAGTAAAAGTCAAAAGAGCTTCTGGCTAATTAGACCTTATTTTTATTATGATTAATAAAATTCTCTAACATTTTGGAATTATTTGCTTGTAATAAATTTTATTACAAACATAAATGTTTTCTTTTTTCCTGAAAATATTAATATATCATATTTTCATATTAGTGAAAACATTATAGTTTTAGATTTCTATTTTTGTTGAGTTTATTTGGGAATGGAAGGAATAAAATATAAATAGCTATGATTGGCTAGTAACACTTTTGGATTTTAAAAAAATATATAAGCTATTAATAATCTCTGTAAAAAATTTAATATATTTGTATACTATACGGATTGTGTTTTATTTTTGAAGATTTATGATTCAATCTGATTGTCATAAAAATATGTATTGTTTAATTTTTAATCAATATTATTAAAAATATTATTAAGAATCCTTTAAAATATTAAACTTTTTTTATTATTTTGGAACATATAATAATAATTATAATATTTTAAAATAAATTCCCAAATGAATTATGTCTAATCAATCATATGTAAACACCCCAAGAAAATAATATACAGGACATATAACTTTTGCTACATAATTGCAATACGGAGTTGTTGAAAAGATATGAGATAATCTATTATCAGAATGTCATCCTATGATTTGAAAAGCATAGCAAAATGTCCAACATATTAAAAGCCAAACAGTTGTAGTTCTTGCTTTTGATATCTAAATATGGATAAATATAATTGGATATTGTGATATAAATATTTGTAATCAATCATACTTTTAGTTTTAGAGTGCATTTGTCGTTGGATCAAACGTTATTAGATCATCAACTATCATCTAACATAAAAGTATAGAACACTTAATCTTACTATATATATATATATATTGTACCTATATTGATATAGGCACATATATTTTTTATCTAAAATTATTATTAAAGTAATCTTTCATAAAAGAAAAACATAAAATTAAATGTTGAAGAGTTTATTGCAGCTTGTTTTCGAAAAAGATAAGAATTAAATAGTTTTCTAGCGTTAGTTTTTGAAATAAAAAAAGCTACAATTAATTAATCAAAAGGGGGGGGGGAGTCTTGGTATGAGAAATGAAACTAAAGGTTTACAAAAGGAAATAAATAGTTTTTATTAGTATTCGTAAAAATATAATTTAAAAAGTTAAAACATACAAATCTCTTTTCATTCAAGTTTAATTAAAGAAAAAAATATGTTAAAACTAATATATGTGCGTATATATGTGTGATTGTCAACAATAGAATAAATGTTATTATAAAGTTAAAGAAGATTAGCATTAAAAACTCGGCAATGGCTATTAATAAAATAAAACAACACGTTTTATTGCATGGCTATTACTAATTAAGCAATCTTCCAAAACACGTTTATAAAATGATTACCATTGGAATTTGACAACAGATCTTTGCCAGAGATAGGAGAAAGACAACAAGGTGCAGGTATAAATAGACCTTTTTTTTATCGGACAATTCATTCCACAAATTAATTGAGTGAGTGCAGTTCAGAAATTAATTGAGCAGTTAACAAACAAAATGCAGTGTTGAGAAGATCTTGGGAACGCACGTTTATCTCCAGCCCAGATGTCTGAGAAAACAGCAGATCTGCCTGTGAAATAATGTCAGCTTAACATCTTAGAAAATCTCCGTCAGTATCTATTTGTCTCCGATATTAATAATCGTGAAAATCAGGAAACTCAGCAAGGAAACGTCCCAGCCAGCTGGAAGCATTCATACTGGAAGAAACAACAAACAAGAAAAAAACAAAGTGTTAAATCTACGTTCAAAATCCTAGGTAAAACATTTGCTTATTTTCGTTATACTGTAATAGCCATTGCATTTCATTAATTTGTGCGAATCCTCCAAGAGTCTAATTATATGAACTCGATATCATACATAAATGAACTATTGATATGTGTGTGATTAAATTTCAAATGCTATGTAGTCCTTTATTATCATTATTATGTGTGTGCATGAGTTAATATGTGCGTGATCATTATATCAATATTTATTAGTTAAATTAGAGTGTTCTGTTATTGAATCTATAGGAATAGTTAGACTATTTAGAAATGTTATTTTAAAATATGTGGGTGTTTTATTAGAATTATAAAATGTTTAAATTTAGTAAATAAATGTTAGTTAATAAATTATCTTTAAAATTAAACTTTATCTGTGGGTCAATTCTTTTTATCAATTCTTTTTACCAAATTCTTTTATCAATTCTTTTTATAAATTCTTTGTATCAATTCCCTTTTATCAAGTCTTTCAAACACTAATTAAGTATAATCTATTAGTGATTACAAACAACTGAGCTAGTCATGGATTTAGGCGTTGAGTTAGTGGCCACTCTTCAAAGTGCATTGTCTATTCTTTTAGAATAAGCAGCTGGTGCCCGTTTTTATACACAAAAAAAAATGTGCTTTGAACTTGGTGTTGAACTCAACAGCCGAGAAGAAGCTATGTCCTGGAAATGTAAAGTTAGTTATATACTTTATAGCTATTGTTTGGGCATACATACTCTCTGAGTATGTTTTTCTCTGCCTAAGAGACCGGTGATTCGAATCCACATATTCGAACTCGGTTATATGAAAATAATAAAGTTCTTTTTTATAGAAGTAATTCTGTGTTTTTATTGTTTATATATATATATATATATATATATATATATATAATTTACATACCATTATATCTTCACCTGATGAATTAAATATTTGGACACTTCATGCTATGGATTAAGGTCACAATGTTGATTTATTTACTACCAGAATCCTTTTCAGATGTGACACCTCTACCAGTGTAAAATCAGAAAATCTTCCTACTAGGGATAATTTTTTTTTAAAAAAATATTACTATGACGATTTTCTGACTTTTAATTTTTGAATTTTATATAACTGGTTTTTTTTTTTTTTTATTAATGAAACTTTAATTTGTTATAAATCAGTATTTATAATATTTTTACAACCACTTTTATAATATTTATTCTTCACCCAGATGATGGCTGGTGATCTATATAAGCTTACAACTGTCAATATTGTCTAAAATGAAAGAAATTAATATATTAGTCAGCTGGACCTTACACTTACTTATGTAATTGAATAAGAACAAGAAGGAGATATAGAAACTACTAAAATAATATCTAGTGTTGAAGATCCAGGTTTTTTATTGCTACACATCTTTGTTTATTATTTAAGTTATCTTTTCCATCTTCATTCAATGATCCATCATTTGTGTAGTCCAGTAGTAGGCTGAGCATAGAATCTACCAATAATTTATATTATATAATAGATGACTTTAAATTTAGCTTAAATGTATATCATTAAAAAAACAAATTTAATATCTTTTAATATAAATGTAAATGCATACTGCATAATGATGATAAAACAATTACTGAGCTATCTATAGTTTAGAATGTTTTGAAAATAAAGCTAAAAGTTTGAATTGGTCATATTGTGTCTATATATCAAAATGAAACAATAGATATGAGCTACTTGATACATTGTAAAGACTATGGTTATATCATGAGATGAGTTTGGTCAAATCATATGCTATAGCAAGATTTTCATTTTTCATTTCTTGTGTTGGTTGTTTATGAAATAAAAAGTAAATGATTAACATAATTAATAAGATGCATTTGCAGATAGTGATAACTAACTCTGTATTTTTAAATTTAAGCCTTGTTAAACTTAATAAAGTAGCAGAACTGTAGTATCAAAAACAAAAGCTCTAGATATCAACACAATTCTTACACTTCTTGTGTATGAACTTCATGTAAACTTTTAAAAAAATATGTATATTTATTTTATTAGATGGTAAATACAATCATCACTATTTTCAACTATTTATAATTTCCAACAGTTTATTAAACTATATTATATATCTTTGTTTTTCTTTGTGTTTTATGATCTCTTGGTTTCCAGTTTAAAATATTAACCGTCTGTATATTATCATTTCTTGTAAGAATATATTCATCTTAGTTCTGTTTCAGTCTCTTAATTCTTTTAATGACATCAGTTATATGTGTTCTTCATCATCCATATATTGCATTTTTAATCTCCTTTTGTTATTCCCTATAAACATCTTTTCATATTCAGTTGAGTAATCTGAAATATGTATATTCCTTTTTTGTGTTAGTGTTCAAGTCATTTTTCTAAATAACAACAGGTAGTATACATCTATTAAAGCTCATTTTTTAATAAATAGGCATATTTCATTTTAATACTAAGTTATTTCTACTAAAAGACACACCATCCAAGTTTAATTCTATGATTAATTTTATCCATTATATTTCAATCAGTATTAATGATCTGATTTATGTATTTAATTGTTATTAAATAATTATTTTTCCCAGGAAAGTTGATTGAATATTCCTTTACAATTTTTAGTATTCATTTATCTTTAATCATACTTTCTCTTGATAACCTTTGCATTTCTTAAAGTGGTATATGCAAAAAAATAGTCACATCATTTACAAAATCTAAATGATTTAAAATAATATCCATTTATCATTGCATTCTTAGCTTTACATTATAATTAAAAGAATACTTTTTGCATATATTTAGTAGCATCATGTAATGTAATAACATCTGTTGCACTTTAATATATATATTTTTTAGAAAATGATAATACTTTGAGTTTGCCATGTGATGACAATTGTTTGCTAATATTCTTTTGGTATTTTTATTCATAAGAACTGTAGTCATGCCATTTACATTCACTAACAATAAATATCAATAAAACTGGTTATTTTATGTAAGTGCCATCAAAATAGTTTTTATGTTTAAACTAATCAATATAAATCAATAATTTGGAGTATTTCTATAACTGAGCAATAAATGGAAAAAGTATTATTGTCTAATATTGTTAATATTGCAGTGGTTTCTTAAGCATAAGACCTATAATGATGTTATATATATATATATATATATATATATATATATATATATATATAATATTTAATGTTTTCTACAATTGTAGGATGTAGATAAATTATCATTTTTGGGAATAAACAATGTATTATTTTGCATTACAATCCGTTATTTCGATGGACTAGCAACCGCTATTATCAATGCTAACTTTTGAAGAAAAAAAAGTTAAGATCTCAAACAATAACATGACTCAGTAGAAGATAAGAAATGAGGTTCAACTTGAAGTAGTTAAGCATTCACAATATGAGGCTTATCAAAATTTTTATTTTCCTCAGTTTTTTCACCTATTAATTTTAAATTGACATTAGATGAAATAAGAGGTTTCCACATAGCTGTAATACATTGTGCTTCATCAGTCCTATTTAAACCAGTAGGTCTCTTTAATATTTCAATTAACTCTCTCATGGTTCTTAAATCATATCTTTCCAAATTAGCAAGTAAATTTGTATTGTCAAAATCAGGTTTGTGACCAATTTTTAAAAAATGGGAAGTAAAAACTGATGTGCTATTTTTTTGATTATTCCCAAAAATTATAATTTCTCTCTCTCTCTCTCTCTCTCTATATATATATATATATATATATATATATATATATATATATATATATATATATATATATATATATATATATATAAAGCACAACAAACTGCTACAGTTGGAACATGCAACATGTGTTTAAAAGTCCACGTCTGAATCATGCACTTTACACTTGAATTTTTAAATATAGTTAGCATGTTTAAACTGTAGAAGTTCATCGCATTCTATTGTTATATGCGTTTTATCTAGTTTTATGCATTCTTGAATTTATCGATCCATATATATATATATGTTCATATAAATTATAGTGTTAACTTATGTATTTTTTTATGATTGTGATTTTTTTAAAAAAATATATTCATTATTTTTTTCACGGAGGAAATAGAAAAAATGATTATAAAATATTTCCATTTGATCTTTTAATTTTAACATACCAATAAATTCTCAAAATTCTTATAACACTTTTATGTTTACCTTTTGTGCAAAATTTATATGTCTGTTTCAATTATAAATGTATCGTGATTTCATGCATCCATGTGGAGAAATAACAACTCGGACACAAAAACTTTAAAACAAATTTAAAACAAAGTTTATTAACAACATAAATAAATTAACAATATTTTTACACTATATACATTGGATATCCCTTACTTTCATATCTCAACTTAGTTTATTAGTTTATAAAATGAAAATCAAAATATTATTTACTTTTCCTAGTTAAATCTTTTTTTTTTTTTTTAACACTTAAGAAAATACAGTATTATTACTTGATTTATTATTATGGTTAGTTTATTACAAAATGCATTTCTTATATGATTATCACAAACACTTTTCATCCCTAATATTATTAAAATTACATTTTTTTATAAAAATTTACATTCGTAATAAAATTCTACAAAATAACAAAATTTAGTTTCATATTGGTTGTATGGAATCTTACAAAGTCAAAACACTATTCTACATTCGGTATTAGGTTTTTATTATTCATTATCTGATGTTTATTAATCCTAATATTCTCATTCAAGCCTTACATCGGATGATATAATTATAACCATTAATATACCATGCACAAGTATATGTTTATTATACCTTATTGAATTTTCTCTTGATAAATATGCAATACTCATTCCCTCCAACATTAATATTTAAAAAAAAAACATTCAAATTTTATTATCACTTTTAAAATACTTGGTTTAGATTTCTTTTCAAAATCTTATATTCATTTCTGAATTAATTTTACAATGTATTATATGATTCTTTCTCTCTTTATGATATTTTGGACTTTCAATTTTAAAGTTACACAATTCTATACATTCAAGCAAATAAACTATTCCTACATAAATGATAACATATCTTCAGTTCTATTTTATTCATTATTTCTTTGAAAATATCTTTCTGACCGATGCAGATTCATGAAATAAGGATAGTGAAGATAAATGCATAGGATCAAAATACAACTAGAATATTACTCATCATATACCTTGACAATCATGGCACAGTGAATTAAAATACACTATAGAGGAGTGACCTTTACCTGTGTACCAACCTCTATCATAGGAACGATGCTAAAGCTATTTCTTCAGCTTTATTCTAACATCAAAAGTTTAAAGATATGCAAAACACTGTCCAAAACATATGTATTCAGTCATAGGACTTAGTTAACTATACTAAACCACACAAAACTAAATATGATCCAAATCCCTTATATTTTCCTATTTCTTAAAAAAAACACATCATCTTGGTTTCCTCTCCACTAGTACTTCCAAGTCACTATCCGATCTTATTTCTCAAGATTTTTTCTATACTGTACATCGACAAATACATATCTGCATTACTAACAATAATAAAATTCATTGATATTTTAAAACTATTCCACTGTTCTATAAGAAAATATTTTCACTACTTTCCTCCGTATATTTAATCATATACAAACTATTTAAATATTTGAATACTTTATCACATGAAAGTTCAAAAGAATCACACAATTGTTCTGTTAAATTATATTATTAATATACTTTAAATAAATTGTTGCATGCATATTCTGAATTACTTCTATCTCATTATATGTTAAAATGTTGCATAAAATGTGTACATATAATTAAGACTTTCACACTTCATTCTTAGGTCAATAGATGATCTAAAAAAAATACATTATGCATTATAAATAACTACTAAAATTACCAAACGACCTTTATCTCCTCAATCACATTCCGTAGGCTTCACCATCCATTTTGATCCTTGTAGATATAAGATTCACATCCATACACTTTGTTTTAAACACTATTTCTATAATTTTATCAAGCTATTATAATTAAATTTTAATATTATTAAATTTATGTTTTATGTTTTCCCTAATCTCACATAACATTTTATATTTTAAAATAAATTAGTAAAAAATATTCAAACTATATTTACTGTACTCCTTCATCAAATTTTCCTGAAAAACCGTTCATACTAAAGCCAAAAAAAAATTGTTTATCATTTCTTTTCCATTCACTTAATGTTCCCTGCTTGTTCAATTTTAAGGTAAAACAAATATTACTTCATTCAATAAATATTCATGAATGGTAATCCTTGGTTTTTATAATATTTAATACAATTATTAATTATGATATTAGTTAATCACGTAAAGAAAACTTCTAAATATTCTCTTCTAATATTTCTTGCTAATATTTTCTCCCACACGACTTTTACGATGCATCTTCTCAGTACTTTGATTTAAATATTCAATAAAACTTTTCTGTTTCCATGGATTCATTTCATTAAGTAAATTAGATTTATATTTTCCAAATCTTTATCTTTATTAAGCATTTCTCTAATGAACACTTTATAATATTTTTAATTCTTCTTAGAGAAAGTTTTTCTGTTCCTTTTTCATAAAAACACAATAGCTCTTTCATATTATTATTCTGTAACTTTTTTCCTTCTTTTAAAATTCTGGTACTATATACTTTGTAATGTTTTCTTTAAAAAGAAAAACATTCTTTCTCCATTATAACTTTTACATAATTTTTTCTTTATGATATACGCATCTTAATTTTTCCATAGAGAAGAATAACAAAAAACTTCGGAGTAGCCTTTTAAAATTGTGCGTCATAATTTTTCCTGATGGCAAATAACTTTTCTTTTAAGTTTTCTGTATAATGTCCAAATTATATTTATCTGAGTTCTAATGATTTTCTGGTTGATCACAAATAAACTGTATTCAAGGCACTTTACAATTATTTTTACTTTATCAATACTTTTAGGTACTTTTTTCTGTAGTATTTCCATTTTACTGCAAGGTTTCGGCTAAACTTGAATAAAAATCCTGGTAAGAAATCTTTTAAATTAGCCTTCCATTTAAAGGCAGTTCAAAATATTATATTTAAAAAAAAAAACTTTTAAAATAAATACAAAATTTTTTAAATTATAACACTTTTCTAGCTTACGATCTTATACAGCTAAAAAAATATGTTCCTCCTTCCTTTACTTACACATTCCTTCCCCCGCTCCATCTAATTCCTATTTTTCGTCTGCTAAAATACCTCTGTTGATTGGTTAATGACTTTTTTAGCGCGAACAAATTTACACATTTTTAGTTTTATAATAGATTAAACTTTTTAAAATAAAGAATTTATGACGTCATGTTTTAAAATATTACTTAGAATAGTATTTTTAAACTCAATTATAGTTTTGTCAAAATCATTTAAACTTTAAAACAATTATTAAAATAACATTTAATATTTCAACTTTTACTTTAACGATAGATAACAATTACATTTAGTTTTATAATTCACAAACTTTATTATTATATTCTAACAAGCGTGTGTGTGAAGGTATATAATATACAGTCACATGATTACTAACTTTATCAGATGATTTTTTTTTTAATTTACATCTCGGTCTAAATTATCAAAACTGATATATTTTATAAAAATTTGGAAAATAATTTAAAAAATGTAGAACTAAATATAATTCTCACCATCCTAAAGTTTATCTTAAAATATATTAGATTAAATTTGAATATTAATTATAATTATAATATTACATATAGCGTTTATTTAATTAATTAGTTTTAAAACATTACAATTGAATTGTTAATATACTTTTAACTATTTATAGCTGTATTATTTTATATGGCCAGCTTTTACAACCATAAGCAAGGATATAATTAAGCTTTATTTAACTGTTTTTTTTTTTAAATAATCCATTACACTTTTACATACCAGGTATTTTTCAGCCTTAATTTGTACTACAAAATCTAATCGATCATACAATTATCAATATATTACACAAACGTATTTTAAAATTTAAAATTTTTTTTTAGCAATTGACCATTCTACCTTATTATGACCTATAGATAAGGGCACAATATATATATATATGCAAATAAAAATATATATAATTTTTTATATGATATTAATTTAAAAGTATTTTACAAATCTTGTATAAATAAATGAAAAATATTATTTAGAATTAGACACAAAAATAAATTCTTTCTTAGATATTTTGATCATAATTTTTGGGTCAAAATATAAAAATACATGGATTGGTTTAACATACTCTCTTGAAAAATCATGTGATCTTTGTATACTCACAAAAAATTTGTATAGAATATTTTAATGTTTTCAATTCAGTATTTGTATGGATGAGTCAATCTTGTTTTTTTTTCTTTGAATGGATGTCTTTAATCAGTTTTCTTTCCTTATGACTTAAATTGAGTTTACATCTACCCTTATAGTTTCAATTAGGTTTCTTTCTTTATAATTTTCTTTGAATTTTACTAAATTAATTTTCACTTGATATTTTTTTTATCTTTTCTCCATTTATTTTATACAATTTCCAATTTTATCCAGAATAACAATAATAAGTATTTTCTATTTATAAGATACATATATGTAATTGTAAAGGTAATCCATGCTCAGTCTGGGTCATCAGGCATATCCACAGAACTTCATTAGAAAAAAAACTTTAAGAATTCCCTTTAGGCATTGCACTGGGTTAGTCTAGAGCTCTATTTATAAATGTCCAATATTGCAATGCACTTTTTCCAAAATACGTTGATTTTAAGTCTCTTCTACCAGAAATGATTGTAACTTCACAGGATCTGGTGATTTAATTATAAGATAAAAATTGGCTTGTTGTACATTCATTAATTAATAACAACTTGCATTGACTTCTTAAAGCAACTGTTTCTTTCCCAGTCATTAATCTTTCTTACTTTCTTGAAATTCTGACTTAAATACTTATCTCATGAAGTAATCAAAATAAAACTTCCAATTTTATTGTACTCATTTTTTTTTTAAAGATTAGAAACTTATTTTAACCCATCAATTATTTTTCTTTTATAAAACAAGCTAATTATTTTTAATTAATTTACAAACAATATATTTTTTTTCATAACAAAAACATAATTAAAAGTTATATTTTCATTTTTTTCTTTCAACGGTAAAAAAAAAAAAAAAATCTTTCATACACAATCTTCATAATTTTACGAAAATTGCTTAAATTAAAGTCAATAAGAATATGTAGTACGTTTTATCACATTTTGTTCTATTACGTTTTAATTTAATATGTATACTCCTAAGTATTACATTATGTAATGTTAATTTCTTAAATAAAAAAATAGACACTTATGTGAGAAGATTACCCTAGTATATTTAACTTTGGTTCATGTGCTAACCATATGTGCCCACACAATCTTCTCAAATTTATACCGTCCAATAATATTACTGGTTATTACATGTTTACCACAGTCATCGATAATACATATTAACCACATTTGATTTTTCATTAAACTAAATAATCTATTTTTTTTTAAAAATTAGCAACATCTATTTAATACTTATTACTAAAAATGTGATACCATACCAGGACAAATTATCTTTGTAGCTGCATACTATAAGAAATCTTTTTAAAAGACAAAGTATCTAAAGGCATTTTAATAAAGTTTTAAATAATGGAATTTGTGCTAATTTGTCCACTAGAAAAAAAATAATTATTTTTGTTTCCTAAAACTTATATAGGTAGCTAACAAATAAATATGTTGTATTGGTAAAATATTGCATTAGTTGGTAGGATTTTCTAAAACATTCCCTAATATAATGTCATGTTCTTATAATATTACTTATTACTTTCGATTTTTATTCAAACTGAGTGAAAATGATACATTGACATCTAATTTGTACTTTTATATGCAAGACATTATTTGCAAGTTTATTAAAGCAGCTTCTAAAAAAGTTGATATGAAAAGGATACTTATGCTCATAAAAAATTATTACTTCAGTCATTTTATTAATTAATATTATATATTATTTTATATAAAAGAAATGATAATATTTTTAAAATAAATTCTAATAAATAACTATCAGTACATTGACTGTGTCATCACTTTTACATATCTCAAAGATTCTCTTTTTAGGTTTTCTGTGAAAGCTTTGAATCCAGCTTGAAATATCAGTTACCCATCTATTGTCATGCATCAAACATTGTACCATAAACAAACTTCTATAACAGATATTATATAAATGTTTACATTATTTTCCAAATATTATTAAAGCAACAGAGTTGATAGAACATTATCATATTTTTCAGGAATCTTAAAAACAAAAAAATAAAAGTACTGAGTATAAATCTTGATAAACAATTTTGGATTTATATTGAAGAAATCAATTAACGATCTTAGATCTCAATGGAATATTGATAGAATTATGTACACACCATATCTCTTAATTCAAGATTATTTTGGAAAATTTACATTGCATATTACTTTATTCTAGAAAAGAATTCATAATATTTAAATTGATATAAAACCAATAAAACATCATTTGATCACTATTTTCTATGCTTACACAAGATGTTAATACAGTGATGTGATGTGATACACTGTGAATTCTCCTTATACAGAGTCAGGAATCTCTCAGCCACTATGACCAGAGAAATTTTATCTTCCCTTTCTATTCCCTATCCAAAGTTTTTCCCATATTCTTTTCTATCCCATTCTACTCCATTTCCACAACATAATCTTTGTAAACTACATGGCCTTTATATCTAAATTTCCACTTATCTTTTCCCAAACCCAGCATAAACACCAATAACCCACTTTCTGTATGATCACTTTGTTTATATTTATTTTTCCACAACTTTATTATTTATACCCTTTGTGTTCTCAGGCATTTACATTCAATTAATAAATCCCTAATATTTTCTATGCTTTCCTATTCAATTTTCAGACTAAATCACCCACATTTCTTCATTTATGTGTATATTTCTTTGTTGCTAAAATTCCTGTTTGAGCCTTAAACTGTAACCTACTTCCCTTGCTATTATCATAAATTAACTTACACCCAATATTCCATTTACTTCTACATATATTTAAACTCTGTTTACTCTCCATACTAATTCTCTATCTCTCCAACTTCCTATTATTTATTAATGCATCCATTATTCTATCCCATTCCTTGCCACTATAACACTCAACAATTTCCTAACACAGTCATTCCACTTTGTATTGTATACTGACATAAATTCTTTATCTAAATCTTCTGCATCCCATAATAGTTATCTCATCTATCATGTTTTCTTCTTTTTACTCATAGCACAATTAAATACCATTTTCACTATTCTCTTACTATCCATAAACTGTAATCTACTGAACATTTTCATTTTGCATCTCTCATATAAAATCTTAATCATCTCTTTTCTCATTGAATTGCCTCATTTGCCATCCACCCATCTGCATCTATATCTGCATCTAATGCATGTCTTCTAACTTCTCTTTGTACTTTTTCTAAGTATCTAACACCTCTTTACTAATACATAATACATCATTACCATATGTTAACCCTGCTACTGCCACTCCCTTTCATACAATTCTAGCTACATCATATTTATTATATGAAAACACTGTTAATTTCTTTATCAATCCCTTTATTTTCTCTGCTTCATTTTTTTTACATTTATTTAAAAACTTTCTCTGATTGCTCAAGACAATTTCCAAACAAACTATTAACCACACTTAATTTTATATTTACAAATAAAAATTATTTGTCTTCACTTTCCCCAATATTAATTATAATTACTTAAGAGTTTTCTTCACTAAATCCAACCTTGTGTGCCATCCAATGCAAGACTTAGTAAATAATGGATGTAAAAGGACTTAGGCATAAAATCTCTATCTAGTCCCAACTTATCCAATATTTCCAGATTAGTTTTTAGCTTGCAACTTTGATCAGTGGAAATCCTTGGATCTGAAAGCACTACACCAAGATCTTAGGACCTAATGCAGCCTTCTATTAGTAACTACTGTATGGGAAGTTTTAACTGTTTAATATGCAAAATTATTTGAAGATGGATTAAAAAACTAAAGATAATTTTTAAAACCTGATAGAATAAGTTCATTGTATGGGCTTTGTTGCTTGAAATGTTTTTAATTTATTTGATCATCCAAAATATGGGAGAAGTATAATAAATATATAACCAGGACTAGATAGTTCATTAATTAGGGACATCATGAAACAGAATGGCTTTTTACTGACAAAATAAAAATGTATAGGATGGGTTATTATCAGCTTACTTATACATATTAAATATATAAGGAGCAAAGCCAGATGTAATGAAGGTAAAGATAGATTAAAATGAGTGGCTATATTAGCTATGTTGTATTAAGCTGATATTATACAACTGTACATAAAAAGTGAAATCATTTAGATTTTCATTAGAATTTAAGGAATTTAAAGGATTGGATTAAAAGTAAATGTAAACCAATAATATGAAGATAAAAATTAGTAAATGACAATGAAGATCTGAAGTGACTGTAAGACTTTTTTGCAAATTTACTAACAAATAATCTAATAATTAAAATATTCACTCATGTATAAGACCAGTTGTCAGTAGCAGATTCAGTTGCAATGTTCTTATTTAATTGTTAGGAGAGTAGTTATCAACTAATACTGAGTACCAAAGACCATAAATTATTTATACCACTCTATCTGCCATAAACCTTAAGCAAGGGAGAGTTCCAGCTAATTTTATGCAATGAACTTTAAGCAATATGTAGAAAAATATAAGTAAATTTTAATTAGGATCTAAAAATATGCTGACAATCCTTAGTGCAACATTCATTAACAAACAATCCAGTAAATAAATACTCATTCATGTCTAAAACCAGCTCTTAGACAGTTCCAGCTGCAACAGTGTGTGTAGTCAAGATACTAATTTACTGCTTACAGTAGTTTTTACTATCTATACAATCTAGATTTAATTACCTAATTTACTATTTAGGAGGGTATTACCATCTAGCTTTAAACACCTAATTTAATATTTAAGGTAGTTCTTACTCTCTATCCTTTAACATTCTAATTTAGAATTAAAATATTTCTTACTATTTAGCTTTCTTACCATCAAGCTTTAAAGTCTTAATTTAGTACCTAGAAGAGTTATTACCATCTAGATTTAAACAAAGTTTTCTTATGATCTAGATTTAAACACTTATGTTAATATTTAAAATTGTTCTAATCTAGCTTTGAACATGGAGTTATTTCCATCTACCATTAAACAGTTAGAGGAGTTTCTCACCTAAATTAGTATTTGATGAATTTTTATTACCTAGCTTTCTTACCATCAAGTTTCAAATGTTGAATTTAGTATTTAGAATAGTTATTACCATATAGCTTTAAACATATAATTCTCATCATCTGATTTTAAACACCTAATTTAATACTTAGGAGAGTTCTTACCATTTAGCTTTAAACATGTATGCAAGAGGAGTTCCCCCATCTATTTTTAAATGCCTAATTTAGTATTTAAAAGAGTTTTTACCATCTAGCTTTAAGCATAGAGTTTTTTTCATCTGACTTTAAATACCTAATTTAGTACATAGAAGAGTTCTTACATGGATTTGCTACCACCTAGTTTGAAATATTTAATTTAGTTCTTAGAAAAGTTATTACTATTTAGCTTTAAACACCTACTTTAGTATTTAGAAAAGTTATTACCATCTAGCTTTAACCATCTAATTTAGTACTTAGAGGAGTCCTTATCATATTGTTTTAAACATCTAATTTAGTATTTTGAAAAGTTCTTACCATCTAATATTAAGCACTTAATTTAATAAATGGCTGTTAATGAACACATATGCAGAAAATGTATATCCTTTAAATATTCAGCTTTACTACTACCTTGGATGCTTTTAGTATATCATGTATATTATTTTCATAGCTTATAGTAAGATGTGTTTTTTACCATTTAGCTTTAAATACATACACATTAGGTGATCCTACCAACTAGTTTGAAATACCTAATTTAATACTAAAAAGTTTTGTTATTCTATTTTTAAACATAATGTTCTTACTATATAGCCTTAAATACTTTAATTTAGTAATGTAGAATAATTCTTACCATCTTTACATGTAATTTAGTACTTAGAAAATCTTACTATCTAGATTTAAACACCAAATAATACTAAATCATCCATCCACTTTACTACTGTTACACAATGCTATATTTACCACTCTCTTTTACATTTTACAGTTTTGATTACCCCATCAATCTTCTTCAAAACTTTTATATCTCCTAACTGCTAAATTGAAATTGCAAAAATTTTAAAAATTTAAACATTTAATTTAGCACTTAGAAGAGTTATTATCACTTAGCTTTTAACACCTAGTTTAGTAATTAATAAATTCTTAAAACATCTAGCTTTAAATATAAAATAGGCAAAACTCTCTCCATACAGTAGTGCCACTCTAAGCAAGACAGAATAATCAATGGATGCCAAAAATTCATAAGCAAGAAACTGTTTTGGGGATATTGGATGAGTAGGCACTAGATAGGAATTTTAGTCACAAGCCTTCTGGCATCCATTGATTATTCTGTCTTGCTTAGAGTAGCACTACTGTATGAAGAGAGTTATGCCTATTTTAACAACAGTTATGAACAAGCATGGAAGACAGTGATCATGTGATAGCTTTAAACATCTAATATCATACTTGGAAGATTTCTTATCCAGCTTTAAACACCTAATTTAGAAGAAGAGTTCTTACCATCTCATTTTATATATTTAATTTAGTATCTAAAAGAGTTCTTAAGATCAGCCTTTAAACATGTGATTTAGACCTACTCTACTTTATGATAAACATATAACAAATGACAGTTACACAAAAAAAAAAGAGATAAGGAATTTTAGTTCTTCTGCATAAGAGTTATTTAGAGGTTATTTAATGTATAAATGCAAAGGCCAATGTATTTTTGACTGTAAAATTTTGAAATATTTTATGTACAAAAAATTATTCATAAAATTTTACTTTGCAATGAGTAATTATTAATTATGAAATAAACGATAGAAAGTCCTTTTAAAAGATTTCAAAAGTTATGCAAATATTAATGTTTCTAAAATTGTTAAAAGAGACTCATAAGATTAAAAAAAGAGAAGCACTTCGTGAAGGTTAATCGTTATGGTAAATTATAAACACGTGATGTTTAATTTTTCATATAAAAAAAGTGCGGAATCTAAAGAAAATTTTTGTTCTAAATTAAATAAAATCTAATCTATAGTAGAAAAAAAAAAAAAATTAAAAAATTCATAATGGGATTTAAGTAATAAAGACAAATTAAACATATTATAAAATCGCAATTTTATAAAGTAAATTATAGGTAAAAGATACAAACAACATATTGCAAAGGCTAATTACTGCAGACAATTATGAAGTACTGAGTATCCATTTAACTGGATTTAGTCATAGACATAGCAATGAATATAACAGAGATGGAAGGGTATATTAAGTAATCCAAAACAAGTAAAATAATTTGCATAGTATTTGCATTGTAAATTAAATGGTTAGAGTGGGCCATTTTTTGGAGAGGGGAAGACAGAATTCTTTTCAATTGATAGCACAATAAGGCCAAATATAAAATCAAGGAGGTTTGTCACATCTCTGGAGATGAACACACCATCAATCAAAGAAAAATCCTGTATTCCCCTCTCCAAAAAATTGCCTACTCCAACCATTTAATTTATAATGCAAATAATATGCAAATTAATTCACTTGTTTTGGACTACTTAATATACCCTTCCACCTCCATTACATTCATTGTTATGTCTATGACTAAATACACTCAAAAGCATGTTCAGCATTTTATTATTGTCTGTACTAATAAAGCTTTCCTCAATACATTGCTTTATATCTTTTACTTATATCACAGTCTTGGAGATAAAGCTTTAAATTTATTATACTGATATAAAAGTAAATTATAGAGATGGATAAAATAAATCTAACTTTAGATTTTAGATAATCTAAAGAATCTTTAACAGGAAATAAAGTTTAATATATATATATATATATATATATATATATATATATATATATATATATATATATATATATATATATATATATATATATATATATATATATATATATATAATTTAAAGTAATTATGAGCTATGATGAAAAAGTAAATCACAAGCAAAAACTATTATTAATTTCTATATGTTGATTTATTAGAATTGTTTTGATTTTTGTATTAAAAGATTAACATTGATGAAGAAGTATACAGAATAATTCAATTTCTCCAAAAATTTTTCAGTAATTTAAGAAAATATTTAGTTAAATGAAATGATAATTAAAGGAATAAAGACAAATTATATTATAACTCTCTATCTGGTAGAAATACATTGAATCTCTACATAAGCTTAATATTTATTTCAACTTATCAAATAGAATCTTAAGTCATTTCAATTTTTTAGATGATCAGAGTTTCAAAAAAATATTGCCCAAGTTATCTCACCAAATGCAAAAAGAACTATAGATAAATGAAAATCTAAAATAATATTTAATGGATAAACATAAAGAAGATAATTGAAATTTATGTAATGAGATAGAAAGTAATTAACAACTATAAACAACCTGTCAGATTGATAATACAAATGTAAACATAATAGTTTAAGTTAATTCGTATAATTGCTATTGGATGAAGTGATTTTAGTAAAAATGAAAAGAATAGGTTTATATGCCTGACAAAATTTTTAATATAAATACTTACTTATTTATTGACCTGAAACTTAGACATTTATTAAAAAAATACATTTGATCATAAAATTTTTGTGTCCACTATAAATGGAGATTCATGAAAAATTTTATTATCTGTTGTTGTTTTGTTGTTATTGTCATATATTTCTCAGCTTTCCTCCCAAAGTCTACCATTCATGATGGTTATTTTTTAGTAAAGCTATCTTGTGATAAATTGTATTATTAGTATTTATTGCATACAAATGTGTAATATCTTTATTTTAACTTACTTTCAAGTTCTTGTTGATATATGCTACTTCTAATACACTTTCTATTATTGCAGTGTTTGGAATATTATATCATTTTATTCACCTTTCACTCATCATGTTTAGTGAGGCAAATTTGATTTGAATATTTGAAACTGCTCAAATGTTTCAGAACCTCTAAAATAATTATCTAAATGGTAAAAATTTTTAAAATATAAATTAGCACGTGTAAATGATTCTTTAATGAAAATGCAATTTTAATACTATAAACATGTTAATATTTTCAGCTTACAGTATCATATTTCACGACTTACTATACAATGTCAGTAGTAGTGTCTATTATTCTCAACAGAAACAAAATTTTTTATCTTATTTAATGTGTAGTTTTATTGTCAATTTCCATGTTTTTTTTGTTTGCTCAAATGCATAATTTTACTTTCTTTATTTTACTTACTAGTGCAGACAATTCTATCATTATGAAGACCATAGACATATGAGATTGTTAACTTATTCATAATTATAATAACTGATCTATTTAATAAAATTTAGGGTACTTGTCTAGTAGCCAGGTACAAACTGCTTGATGGCATTGTTGCCATGCAGAAACAATCAAATGTAACATTACCAAACCACAAATTTTTCTACTACATCTTTACTTTTTTTTTTTTAAAAAAATATGAATTGGATTTATTTTTAAAACAAATTTTTATTACATTTTATTTGTATTACCTTTATTTTTTTTGGCTCTTTTTGTTTGGACTAAATTCTTATTATTAATAAAAACAAAACAAAAATAACTTTTTGTTAACTTTTGTCTCAGTGACAATAAACTTTTCTGGTACTTGTTTGGTAGCCGGTCATCACTGCTTGATGAGAAGTATCAAATTTGGGCTGTAAATCTACACCAAAAGACAGAAAATAGTTTAAATATTGTTAAACCATCTTAAATATTACAACTTTGACAGTATTAATAATTCATTAGTAAATAATATGATTGTTAATAAATATTTATTGGAATATGATGAAGGTGATTCACTTAACAAATGCAATAGAAAATAATTAAATTGTTCATTTTTAAATATTTTATGGATCCATTTTGTTGTATTTGATATGTAAGAGAATGGAACAAAACAATTCTTTGAAATTAGTTATCAATCTAAATAAATTATAATGAAAAATACTGTGTAGCATACAATTATATGAAAAACAATAGTGCTTATCTCTACACAATAGGCCATCTAATGCTAATTTATAATAATCAACAGATTTTAGAAGAGTTGTACATTAAAATTCTTTTATAGTGCATAAATCTTAAAGCAACTATTTATTACTATGACTTTCACTATGTGAGACTATTGTATGTAAAGAATGTTGCTCAAGTTTTAACAAATGTTTAGCATAAAAAATGGTGGCCATGTGATGATCTAATTATATGCTAAATATATGCTTATTTAGTTGAAGTGTTATATCTTTCTAAATGCATTGATCCATTAGTGAATATGCACAAATTAGATAAAATGAAGCACATTGAATAGTAGTATTTTCTTCTTTTCTTTATATATGGTTGGTCTGATCAATGACATCTGCATGAAAATTAAACCATTTTTCCTTCAAATTTATCAAGACTGAATTTAAAATGATGCTATTCATGTATGAGTAATATTGTGTACTTTTAAATAACAACATTGGGCAGCAATGTAGTCTTGATTAGACCACTTGAAAGGTTTGTATTTATTTTGATTTTTATTATTGTTGTATAAAGTAACCACTAATTTGCTTTCTCATGTAAATGCCATTAAATATTTCACACACACACACACACAAAACAATCGATTCAGAAATATAAATCAATAAAAAAAGCCACCAGAATAAAGCAGTCTAGTAAAAACATTTAGCATAATAAAATTATATATTCAGTAAATATAAATTTGATCAATTGTTTTATCTTATAGTACAACTATTTACAAATTGTAGAATGTTGTTGAAAAGTTTAATAAAATCATAATAAAGATTGAAAAGTCTTTAAATGCCTAAAAATCCTATTGGTAATCTTTAGCTTAGATGTCACAGGGTCTTGAATTTAGTTCAGTTTCTTTTATTATGTAACTACATTTAATTTTATGCATTTCATGTTTAATTTCTTTTTAATCATTTTCTGGAGTTATTTATTTCCAAAGAATATACCATTTTGTCCTATGACTAATTATTATGTTTTGGTAGTTTTTCCTTCATATATGTGTTTTAAATTCGGCATTTATTTTATTGTGCAACTTCTATTCTAAGTTTTATTAACTTAAATAATTTAATATACATTAAATTTTCTATAAATTAAAAAAAAAAACCTTGTTATTATATTGAAAGTGTTTCTGTAGGTAAAACACATTTATTTATGTTATTGATAGTATAATTTACACATACAATTACTCCTTACTCACTAAAGAACTCTGTGATTTTTCCAAGTCCTACATATAATATTTTAAATACATAGGAGGTCACTGTATACATTATATTGTTTATTGGAGATTTTGTTATTGTTTTTATGTTGGACATAATAGTAGAGAGGATCGTAAAGAGTTGGTTAGCAGAATATTACAGTTTTTCTATGGGATGCAGTAGTTATACAGTGACAATAGAGATTATCATCAGCATGTGAGCTCTTGATCAATGTCAACTCTGAAAGAGCATTTAATAGTTAAATAATTCAATTATCACAACATGCAAGACATTCTATAAATATAACTCAATAGTTTGGCAGCAGAAGTAGATCAAGAATCTAGAGGAAATTGCAATCAGGGAAATCCAGCACTATATGGCAGATACAAAAGCTGACTCTTGCAATAGACTGAATAAAAATTATTGCAGAAGTTAGAATAAAATTCAATCAAACTTCAGAAGCAGAAATTAGCAGACTTCAAGATAGAACTTTTACGTCCCTCCTTAATTCAAACAGAAAGACATGAACTTAATTCTAATGAAAAAATGTTAATAATTGCTAGACAAAAAATAAAAAACAAAAATCCGTTCATCTGCTATTGAATTGCTGAGGACATGTCCAATGTACAATTAAAGAAACATACAAAATTTAAGTGAAATCAAGTTGTCCACAATCAAATATATTTTCAAGCTACTCTCCTTTACTTCCATGTGTAAACAAATGAAAAACATACTCTCTTTATTTCATCAATTTATCATCTGGTATATTATCAGTAGTAATACAGTGGTTTCTCTAAGTGTCAATAAATGTCCCTCATCATTTATTAAATTATTATTAAAATATCTCAATAAGCATTTCTAAATCTCATTAACTAATAATTGTAAAAGTAAATGATAAAAAGTATGTTAAAAGATTTTTGAAGATTTTGTGCAAATAAAAAAATATAGAATTGTTATGAGAATCATGTAAGAACTGAAAAAAGGGCAGTACTTTAAAATAACAGAAAAAATTGAAATACTTGGTGAATTTTGTACACAGTGGAGGTTGAATTGTCAATATTAATAAACACGTGTACTCAGTGATTTATCTGCACAATATAAAAATGAATTCTTCTGCCTCATAGCAATTATTAGTTTTAAATAGAAAAGAAAATATAATCTATAACCATAATAAAAATTAATTGAAATTTCATAAGTTAATAATAAAAGTATCATTCAATTTGTTAAGCTATTTATAAGAATCATATTACTGAGAATTTTTCCAATAGTTGAGCACCAGTTACCTGAAAATTAAATTGAATTTAGATTGAAAAAAAAGCTACTGTGAATAAGTTTGTTCTTTAATAATTCACACTGAAAAATGTTCAAAACTAATTAAAAATTAGTGCTACTTTTATTGACTTAATATATTTTATATTTAGTTTTTCTATTCTCTCCAATAGAAAAATTTAAGAAACATTAAATGATATTTATAGTGGTTTGAAAATTTTACAGAGTAGTTTACAGTACAATTTAGTTTTTTTTACTTATTTATTATTTTTTTCAAAGATTCTCATCATATAAAAGCTAGAAATACATTTATGCTGATACCATTTTTGATTTCACAAAAGAAATCATTTTCATAAATAAAATTGGGATCTTATTCCTAATTCACCAATGACAGTATGCTCAACTTTTCATCTAAATAATAGGGAAGCATCTCATTATATAATAGTATTTTACAACAATATACAGAAAACAATCCTACCCCATTTTATTAAGGAATAATCTTGAATTGTAGCTTAATTTATTTTACTAATTTTTTTAAGGTTATATCTAAAGTAATATACAGGAATAACCTCCAAGAAAGATAAATGTTCCAATTATAGATTATGATGTAAAAACTTTGCATGCAGTTTGTTTTAAACTAGCATATTCTCTGTTAAAATACTGTATTCATATTATTAAAAAAAAGTATTGACACTAAATTTTTCTATACTATGTTAAATATTATTATGAGAAGTAAATTGCTAATACATATATTTCAATTTTTTGAAGTGACTTTACATTATGTCACATGTTCTTTCACCAGATACATATTAAAAGATAAGTTGCTTCATAGGAAATATATAAAATGTTAAGTAAATCAGACTTGCCAATAATTTATAATACAATTTGTCATCTAAGACTCATCACAAATCAAGATCTGCTTTCTTAATGCTCAAGCATGAAACTTCAACCTAAAAATTATAAAATATGAAATGAACTTTTTATAAAATGAAAACAAATATATTTTTATGAATTCGATAATAAGGCTGCTTGTATTTCATCTTCCCAAAAAATATTAAAATCTCAAAAACCAATTCAGAATAGTTAATGGTTATTGCATTCTTATGTTTCATAAATGTAATTCAACAGTTACAAACTATGATGGCATGGAGAAATGCTGAATAATGAACCACATAAATTAATAACTGCTAAATATATTAACATAGCTGTCACAAATTGCTATAATAAGGTTGCCTTGACACTATCTCACCAGATATTGATCTGGTTACATTTTGAACTTCTTATGCAATTGGTATAAATTATTTTTTTTACAATTTAATCCACAGGTCAGTGTTGCAAACTCCATTATAAGTCAATCATTTACTAGCACAAATAATTAGATCACCTTCTCTTATTATTCATGCATTTTTATAAGCAATCTTTGTTCTTCAAGTAAATATGCTTGCAACAAAATACAGAGTTTTAGTAAAGTATCCCAAAGCTGATCGAGATGAGGTTGTTGACACCTCGAATACAATCTCACCACAGTTACTTTACCAACACTCAGAGATTTACTGCCTTACGGATGACTATTTGAGATGATTATACAGATAAAATTGTTAAAAAATAAATAAAAATTATTAAAAAGTGTTAATTTTCTTTTATAACAGCTGTTAAAATTAAAATTAATATTTTCAAACAACTTAAACTCCTCCTAAAGTATTGTATTCTCGATTACTTTTCAGAGCTTTATATTATTTATATAATATGCAACTTGCTTAGTTTTGTATATATATATGACATTGATAGATAGTTTAATTGTTAAGGTCTCTATTAAATTTAAGCAAAATGCTGGTGACATTTTCCAACACATGAACTTCAAATATTTGTTTTATAAAGATATATTGATTATAATTTTGAATATTTTTATCTGAGCTTTTAAACTATATTGTGGATATGAATTTATATATACATTTTTATGTCACTACTAAGTAATTCATCAGTCATAGAGTCTACTGAGCATTTTACGAAACAATACAGAATATCATACGAAATATATCAAACTCAACTGTCTCTTAAAATGACAGCTTAAAACCAAAATTCAAGACAAAACTTAATCACAGTAAAAGACTATCTAAGAATACAAACCATTAATTTATAATAAGTCACATTTGCAAGCTACTTTGAAAAAATAAAACCTAAATGTGTGTGTGTTTTAATATACATATGTAATTTATACATAACTTTAATAGAAGTGTTACATCAATTATTAATCTATATATAAATTCTGATTGTTATTTATAATATGTTTCTTTTGTACTTTTTACAGTAGTTTAAATAATATACTAATAAATATAAGAAATTATAGATCATTTTTTATTACTTTTTGCTTTGTTTAGTAAATACATATTCATCACTAACCATATACTTGACTACATAAATGTGAAAAATATAAACGATCTCCAATATAGGTATTTTACGCTAAACCAACACTCATCAATTGATCAGAAACACCATCCCCATTACATATATACAATCACTTGCTCAGTTTATATTAAGATAGCAAATCTTCAAACTTTAATTGAGAGAAGACTGAAGTTTCTTCATTAAAGTTTGAAGATTTGTTATCTAAACTGAGCAGTGATTGTATATGTGTGTTGGAGATGGTGTCTGTACCAAATGGTGAGTGCTGGTTCAACACAAAATATGTATATTGGATATCATTTATCTTTTTCACATATATGGGCCATGTTTATCAGTTGTATAAGATGGACTGGATAGTTGTGAGGAGTTTGAACGTCTGAGGTTAAGTCCCTTATAATTCCATTAAATTTAGTATAAGCAATATATGTGTATTTTTATATACACACACACATGAAGTAAAATAATATTCATAAATAATTTTTAATATCAGAACACAATTTTATAGATAAAAATAATAACATAAATTAGCTTTTACGTAGTCAGTTGCAGGCTAAATGTTTATAAATTAGCTTTTCAAAATGATAGAATATTTTTTTTTTCATATGTTAAATGCGTTGACCGGGAAGAGAACCTGGGCCAGCTGCTTGGAAGGCAGCTATGCTAACCATTATTGTTTCATTGTTTTACAATGTAACAATTAGTTAGATAACCATTAACAAACTAATGTTAGATGGTCTAGCTGGATTGTCTGTTCGCCTAACTATTTTAAAAAATCTCAAACTTATTACAAAAGATTTTAGGTTTATTTCCAAATTTGAATTCAATTATATACATGGCAAACATATATTCTATTTTTGCAATTATTACACACAATGCATTTTATCAAGCTTTTGGTTTTATGTTAAGAAAAACCAGTAATTCACCTATCTTATCCATAATTTATAGATTGAAATCAGCCTAGTTAAATGTTGAAATTAATTTCTCAATTGACAAGATTTTATTTCAGGTAATTGTTTCATAGCCAATCTATTTAGCTTACTTGAACACTAAATAAGACTTAAGCTAATGCTTTCTCTTTCATTGCTCATTGTTGGGTAACTGAATAGTCTTGAAGAAAATTTGCCCTTCAACTTCATATTTTATGGCTGTTTTAACTACATGTTTGCATTAATATTTATTTATAAACATTTTTGCAAATATGTATAAATTATAAATAAAAATGAAATATGTAATTTTATTACTTTCCACAACCAAACTATTCACACATTTTTTATTGTCCAGATATTTTGAATGAAATTATTGGTAAAAAGTGAAATACAATACTATTTCTTTTTTTTTTTTATGTCTTTAAATACTATTGTATTTTTTCCTCAGATAAAAGTAATAAAAAAAATTGAAAAAAACATATAATCATCAGTAACAGCCATTCACAAATGAACATGCCATTTCATTCTGGGACTACATAAGCTATAGGCACACTAGGCAATCACCTAATGGGGGAAATTAGTGACACCACAGAATCAGTTAAAGAGAAATATTAATAAATTTTATTAGACATGGTATATATTAGAGATTTGTTACAAACATAAAATCTGGCTAGAGTACCAAAATTGGATCAGCTATAATTCCAACTCTAAATAGAAACAAAAAAGAAATTAAAATAATTATAATGTAATTTAGAAGGAATTTGAACTCAGAATTTGAAGCTCCCTGCAGCAATATACTCCCTTGTAAATTACATTAATTTCAGTATAGACAATACTATATACTTGCACTGAAATTATAATGATAATATACCAAAGATAAGTTTGAAAATATCACTTTATGAACTATGGTTAAACAGTAATATTTCATGTAAAAGATTATTTATTTTAATTTTAAATAAAGCCCAGATAAAGCTTTGTTATTTCTTACTGGTGATATTTACTGATATGTGAACATTATAATATTAAAATCAAAAGCATTTTTCAGAAGACAATCAATTTAAAATAGTGATTTATCAACATTTATATGTCTTTATGAGTATAAAAACTAAAGTACATCTTCTTTTTAACCTTTATGACGTTTTATATTACTTATTTGGTAATATATTATTTTATTATTATTATTATTACTTTATTCCTATTATTATTAAGTATTGCCAAATAAGTATCTTGATTATAAATAAATGACCCCCCCCCGAATGATTAATATCTGTATGAATTTCAAGACACTAAAGATATATTCAATATTGCTACTTGAAAAAATTAAATTCATGGAAGAATCAAATAAACTATAAATCCACTACTTACATTATGTTGTTACTTTCTTTAAATATCAATAGTAAATAATAGTTGTTGTTTTTTTGTTCTATGAATTATAAATGTATTGTTGATATCATGTTTGTGTTATAAGTAACATACATAGTTTAATATTTAAAATAAGAATAAAATAAAAGATAAACAATGTTATCAGTCAGAAATATACTATTAGATAAACAAAAGTAAGTCTTGATCTGTCAGGCATAGTTTTTTTCTACCTAAGTTTGGACTCAAACAACAAATAAACATTGTGGATTGACTTTAACTCTTTACTCAATCAGCAATATTTATTCATTGTTTGAGTTTAAACTTGGTGAAAAAACTATGTCAGACCGATCAAGGGTTATTTTTATTTATCTAATAGTAAACAGCTGACTGTCAGACATTATTTATCTCTTTTCGAGTAATAAAACCACATTTTTATTCTTATTTTATAATTAGAACACTATTTTAAATATTTATTAATTAATGCCATTGTTTATTTCATTAAATTTATTAATAGTTTAATATTTATAGAAATTATATGCTTTTAGTATTTTAAAATACAGAAATTTTCATAAACAATTAACATGAAAAAATTTGTTTGTTTTTTACAGAATTCACATTATCAAGTATCTTTATTTAAATATTAGATACTTTAGTGAATCTGAGAAAATCAAATGACTTTTTTTTAACCATTTTCTTTTTCTAAAGTGTGATTTATTCACTGTAATTTGACATTAAATAAATTAACTGAAAACAACAGTAGCATTTAAACAAATTAAGTGTAAAAAATCAATATTGTTTTGTTTTAAACAAATCCCTTAATTGTTTTATTAACAGCAAATTATTCAATATTTTTTAAAAAAAGTTTGATAAATAACCTAAGGTCAATGAACTGTGGGATTGAATTGGATTAGAAACTTTTTTTGTTACAATTACATTTTAAACAATCTTTGTTTTACATAACAAGATATTAAATAATTTAAATAGTGTTGTTTGACATGTTTATAAAGTAAAAAAAAACAACACATACTTTGTGATTTATGGCAAGTTTTTTTCTGTTACTTTTTTATTTATTTACAGAATATGCAAAGAAGAAATAAAAAATCAAATAGTAATGAAGCTATATAATCTTTTTCTTTTTAAAGAATGTATATAAAAATGAATGCAAATAAGACAAATGTTAAACCAGTTCATGAATATTTTGAGTCATTAATAAATTAAACTCATTATTCAAAGATTGTTGCCTAGAACAAACACATATAATGCTCAAACTTGATATAAAATCAAAGCAATAATCTATCTCATTATTTATAAATCTCTGACTATGCATCACAGGTATATGCAACAGCTTTCTATGAAGAAACCCTGAAGAAGAAAACTTTTGTCAACAGGCTAATGAACTGGTGGTTGTTGAAAATTTTTATGCATCTGTCCCTACTTTATGGCCAGGTTAAAAATAGCTAGACAGTATTTACTAATCATTGTTGCATGGCTAATTAAGTTTGCTGAATGTCTAATTAAAAATAAATTCTAAGCCTGTTTGCACTTTAAAAAACTCCAAGTATAAATCAATATGGATTGAAAGTATAAGTCAAGGTCATAAGAAATGAATGATCTTTCACTATAACATAAGGACATTATTAAATTAATATCCCATTCAATATTTAGTTATCTCATTCACTTTCATGAAATAATTTGATACACTTTTTGGAAATAATTTGCTCCATTATGATATTCTAAGTGTTTTGTTTTGCCATTTGCAAATAATTTATGCTTCATGTTCTTTCATATTTTTTTTTTTATATATTTAAGTCTCGCTCTTTTGTTATTTCTGAAGTATTGAGAGACCAATCATAAAAATTGCACAATAGTGTAATTCGATCAAGGATTTAATTAGATTATATCTATTTTCAAAAGTTCGTAATTAAATGTAAATATTTTTTGCTTAATTAGAAGATATGATTAAAAAAACAATCTTAAATAATTTAATTATATTTCTAATTTATTACCAGTGGGATAAAATGGATATTAATTTTCATAAAAAGTATTTGCATCATTCATCATATTATATCCCTTTTCTTATGCAGATAATAAGTCAACTATCATTTTATATATAGTTTAGCTTTTCTTTAATGACATTCTTACTGACAGATTTTCATAAATGGTTGAAAATACTGATGCCAATCATTGTGGTCTACAAATAGTAGAAAATATTGATGTCAGTTTTTATGGCTACAAGTGTCAAATCTTCCACATCCAATTTATTAGAAGCTGATATCATTTATATGCTTTAATCAACCTAATTATATTTGTACTATTAAATGTGTCAGATTATGGCATGCTATTGTAATTTATTTCATTGCTCATATGGAAATCTTTATTTTTATCTCATAATTTATATGCATTTAATATCTTTCTCTACTTCAACATAGATGAGATTAGTGATCTAGTGTTGATTTGTTATAATGCAAAATCCTTAATCAATGTTTGTGATTGAATACTATTTTAAAAGGTTGGCTAAAAAGACAATGTGGAAAATTTTCAATCTAAACGTAAAGGCTAGAACATCTTCGTCAATTTCACTATAGTTTTTTTTCTGTTGTTGATAAAATCCTCATTCAGAAATCATAACATGTTCACCATACAACAAGTATGATAAACATTTTCTGATCTATTGATTGTTATTGAAATGAACTACAAGTGTGTGTGTGTGTGTGAAAAAGCACTACTTTAGTGTTTTCTAAAAGCTTTTTCCTGATTATTTATATAACTCAACTTATGGCAGATTGTTTTTAGAAATAGAGTGATTTAGAAGTTTGTGATTTACTCTCTTAAATAATTCTTAAAATAAATGATTTTATCAAGAAAATCTTAATTGTCATTAACAATTCTAGTTTTCTCTTGCTTTCTACTGCTTAAACTCTGGGATTAGATATTTCTCTTTATCTATTATTGTGTGGCCCAAAATTATTAATTTTTATTTTCTACATATATACTTAGAAAATTCTTCTTATCTGCCACATACTTTCAACACTCTTTCTTGTAATATTTTTTTTAATCCACTTGGATTATTCTTTCTAACATTTTGAGCATTGTTTCAATTTTCCCCCAAAAATATTTGATCCTGTTGTTATACTAAATGAAAACCTAATGCATTTAATCAATTCAACAAGAATCATTAGTGTCATTTTTATTGTCTTACTAATGAGTGTAACTTAATGAAAGATAACATTAGATTTATGGTTGGAGAAGTCAAATGTTTTTCCAACATATCCAATATTTTTTATGATCAGCACTGGTTACATCTATTGTTTAAACATCTGTTAACTGTGAATTATGATTATCAATAATATGGACTTTACCATTCAATTTGTTTTTTACTACTACCTTAAATGTGTTCACATGCCCTTAGCTAGGAATCATTCAATTTTTGTTTTAGATTTTGCTCTCTGAATGAACTAAATTTTCCACCATTTGAAAATATTTATAAATGCATTATTATATTGTTTAATAGCTGTTTCCTTTAATTATTATAAATAATATCTTGTGAAGCATTAAATAATTTGGGATAGTTGGGCTGGATTTTTTTATTCCAACGAAATCTTTTTCACAATGTTTATTTTGTAGCTATATTGCTTTAAACTATTATTTGCCAATAACTGGACTTAATTTTCCATTTACTATGTATAATAGCAAATTTTTGTGTTTAATTGGCCTTATAATTTAGCTAAGTAATTTAAATATATTTCTGCTCACATCTAGAAGATTCATGATATATTCTTTTTGTTTTGTGAATTATTAGAACAACTGGTTGACAAAGCACTCTAGGTTTGCTTAGATATCACTGATACCTTAAGCCACTATTTATTTTCCCTGGATTTTTTTTTCTTTTAAAATCTGTGGTTTCCTCATAAATTACTTTAAACATTTAATGTCAATTATTTTTTTAACAAAATATTTATTTTGTAGCAAATTTACCTTCTCAGTTTTTTCTGTGATTTGGGAGTTTGCTTTGCTACCTAGTTTTTATTTTATTTGCATGTACAAGTTAGATGCATTTAATTTTTTTTACTACCCCATGGTCTACTTTTACACAGTAATATCAGATAGCTTTATTTTTATATGACTAGTTTTCTTATTTAGGTTATGGCTTTGTTTTTTTTTTTTTTTTCATTTTAAAAACTATAGTATTTTGAGTATTATTAACATCAGCATATTGAAATTCATGACGACATTTCTATATTTATTCATATGCCTTTTAATTTACTTGTACTATTGTATAAGTAAAAAACAAACCCAGTTAAAAGTCATTGCCAGTAACTATCACCATACATTTACAATGAACAATGAGGTCAGGAGACTATTTTTCAAAAATCTCATATGCATTTATCACAGCAAAGCGTTCCGAGAACTACTTTAAGAAATCCTCTAGAGATACATTGTTTGATGAATTTTAAAAGATATTAATATATTCTTTATTTTTTAATCTGTTGCCTGTTTCTTTTGAATAATAGATGTAAAATAAAATGTTCTTTTATTTATTATTTTAACATAAATCATTCAATATAAATGTATTTATATAGGTAATATGCATAAAGGCCATTTATTAATATTATTCTAATAAAACATGGTAAATTCATTTGATGAGTGAAGACATGTCACATTGTGATATATTATTTTAAACAGCTATGCTAACTAGGTTTAAACCTCTAGCATCTAATAAATTTGTTTATGGCTCTGACTGAGTCAATTTTATTGTCTTTTCTCTCACAATCATGGACAATAAAATTCACTTAAACGTGCATGTAAAAATTGAATTAAATATAACACCAATAAATGAGTAATGATAGCTGTAATTATTTAATACAATTTAATATATATATATTTCAAAATTCAAACTTAACTGAAGACATATATAAATACTTTTTATACCCTAAAACATTTTTATTTTAAATTAATTTTGTAATATGTATATAAAGATAAAATTTAAAATATTTCTACTTTCAATTATTAATTTTATAGTTTGTTTTATTATTTCACACCCTATTTTAGCTGACCTAAATATTAAATCATAACATCAATAGTCAACTCATTCATCTCGAAGAGCTGGATTTCTGGGTCATGATATCCCGTGACATTTTTTTCCTTGTTTCTGAATACTGTACTTTTTAATTTGCATATCTAGAAGTTCTCTCACAATCTCGAAATCTTCTTGTTTTATAACCGACTCAATCTTTTATTTCTGATATATCAAATGATCATCAAAAAATTTAATTTTATTTAATTTATGCAAATTAATGCTAAGATAGCTGAGTAATGGAATTTTAAGCTGAAATTATTCCTTATTATAATTATTATTTTATGTTAAATTATTACTATTAACAATCGCATTAAAGTATTAATTATATAATAATGGTGTGTGTATGTGAATTTGATTAAAATTTTCATATTATATTATATCTGTGATTATTTAATATTAAAGATTTAATAAGTAACTCCACATATTGAACCATATGGATTAAGCTAAATATTTTTTTGTTTATGCTAAAAAATGTGTAAGAGCTTGGAGCAACTAGAGAAGTTGTTTTTTCTAAACTTTAACTCTTGCGTTATCATAGTTTATGATTTGAAAATTAGCTATTGCATAACATTTCTTATTTTACTCCACAATTAAATTTTCTTAAAGATGACATAACTCATGCAGCAAAATAAATAGATAACTTTATTTTGTTATAAATTTTTGATTATTTTTAATATTATTCATTTATAAAAAAATGGCAATCATCTATTCATAATATAAAATGGCTTTCTCTAACTCAAAACTCCATACTGAGTTTAAAAGTTTAAAGCATTGCTTTTTTTTTTTTTTATTGCGTGTACAATGTATAATTATGATAATATTTTGGCTTACAATAATTGATTTTTTTTTCAATATTAGTTTTTGATAGGTTAGAGCTAGTTAAAATCTTTATTTTTTTTTTTACTAGAGTAGAAAAAAAGTCTTTCTTTTTTTAATCTTTTATAAAAATCTTTTAAAAAGAGCAAAATAATTGATGAAAACATGGAAAAAAATCAACAGTGCTTTTTTAAAAAAGGAACTATTTAAAATCTGCAGAAGTCTTTTCATTTTGAATTTTAAAATATTATTCAAATGATAAATGGGATTAAAAAATGAAGTGCAATAAAAATAAATGCTCCTGATGAGTTTTATTATATTAAAGCCCACATTATTTATAAAAGGATTCAATAGAACATAGTAGAATAAATGTTATCAGATTTTTTCATGGGTGGTCTAATATAAGGGATGACATTTATGATTGCTTGTAAAATACTTACATTTAAAATCTATTTTAATGGATACCATATTGAGAAAAATAAAGAAGGAAACATGAGATCCAACAATGGCTTTTATATGTGTGAGTATATATATACATGTGTGTCATTTAATACAAGAATATTTATTTTCATATATATCATTTTTACTTGAAAAATTATTATATTCATTTCATGTATATAGATATTTTTAAATAAATTTCTACGATTTCTGATCATAAATAACTACATATTAAACTGCACCTATTACAAATGAAGTTAAATAAACACGCATTTTGCCAATTAAAAAAGTGATAGCTAATTTTACGCTTTCTGTTCTTTATAGAATTTTAACAATTATGTTAATTTTCTATTACTAAAATTATTTTTCATTTAAGTACATAAAGTGATATATAAATAAACCTGAACGTAATGATTAAAAATAAATTTTATTATAGAACGGTTTGTCATATAGGCTCTCAAGATACGTATTGGCAAAGTATTTTTAAGAAGACTTTTTAATTATTGGCCATTATAATAAACTTTGCAGAAAATTCGTAATAAAAACATTAATAAAATATTTTTACAATATAAGATTTCATAATATATTTAATTTAGCAATGAAAGCGATAGAGCTGATTTACAATCTATTGAACATTGAGCTTTATCACTGCACTAAAACACACAAAGTAAATAATTAAATAGTTCACTGCCCAGGAGTTCATAAAAACCTCATTTACTGAAAAGGAGGGAGTTAAGACTTGATTAATGAATTTTTAAGCTTACGATTTTGGTACTCTATTGCTGTGTCAACTCGTTCTATCAAGAATTTTTACTTAAAAATGAAAAATCTGGGCTATAATTTTAAAGTTTAAACTTTCAGAGTTTGACATTTTACTATTATAAGAAATCCTACAGGCAGGAAAAATAATAACTAAAAAAAAAAAACTCGAATAAAGAGTGGTATTATTCTGATTGGCTATTAGTAATAAATTAATTTTTTTCTTGAATTGTTTCTAATTGAACTGACTGCATTAACCATATCTTTATTGTAATAGCTAAACAGCATTAAGCTGTTGCACATGCGCTTTGCAGATTTTAACTATAAATGACTGAATACAAACACTTCAAACACATGATAAAGTCTTTGGGAAAAGATAGAATGGCCATCTATCTTTTCGAACCCAAACTCTTTTGCATGAGCAAATCTTAAGTGTCTGAAAGTGAAAGCATGAAGATATTAAATAATCACTTTAAATTACTTTTACATGCTTGAATGAATGACGCTGGTGAAAATTACTAGAATTTAAGATACATCATTCTTATTTGAAATTAAATATATGTAAATAAATCAATTATTTTATATAGCGCGAAGTTTTATAAACTGTAATAGCAGTTTGGGTTCGAACAGATAGATGGCCATTCTATCTTTTCCCAAAGACTTTATCATGTGTTTGAAGTGTTTGTATTCAGTCATTTATAGTTAAAATCTGCAAAGCGCATGTAAAACAGCTTAATGCTGTTTAGCTATTACAGTTTATAAAACTTCGCGCTATATAAAATAATTGATTTATTTACATATCTTTATTGGTAATATTTGAATAACAAAAAGTTTTAAAATGAAAAAAAAAAGATTTTAGCAAGAAATTCAGATGTTTTTATTCTAATTATTGGCAATTATTATTTGAAAAGATATGTTTTCCACACATAATATTTTCCAATATTTTTTTTTACATAAAACAATTATTTGGACAAAAATGAAAAATTATTGGAAAATATTATATATGAAAATCAAGTTAATTTTTAAGGTATTAATACAGCTAATATAGATTTAAAATGAAATCATTTTCATAATCTTAATGAAAATTTATTAGATTTAAAATTATTGCATAAATGGTTGTAAATGAGTCATAGGATACAATCCACATCTAAGATAAGAATGTTCATTTTTTTTATATATAAATAAAATTTTACAAACAAAAATAAAAAAGATTACAGAGAATTGATAATTAATTAATAGTTCTATAATTCCTATTTTCTTTTAATTTTTTTCTGTTTTATTATTATTAATAGACAATTACAGAAGTAATAATAATGAATTTTAATAAATGGTGAAAATGTTTGTTCTTTAATTTGAAGCAACTTTTAAATAAAAGTACTAGGATCTTTATGTATTCAGACATTTTTTTTTTATTATGTAAGGTTTATAAAATTAATTATTTTATAATTGTGTGAAAATTTGTGATGATAGTAATTTCTTTTAATTATATATCGAACTGTTTCCTACAATCTTTTTGAATATTTAAATGTTTTTTTTTAAATAAAAAGTCAAATTTATTTATATTTTTTCTATACATTCAATTGATAGTAATAATATTCAGGTTTGTTTAAAACACACTATTAGAAGCAATAATATTTTATCTTTTCAATATGTTGCTAGCATCATGAGGGCTGCACCATTGGAAAAAGGTAATAGAATGATATCATTTGGAAATATTGTACACATATAACCTATTGTTATTATTACCAGTCAAATACATTTATAAAGTATAAGTAAATTTTAAAACATTCAATTATTGTAGAAAATCTTACATGTCTACAAATAATTATTTTACATAACTTTCTGTAAAAAGAAAATAACATTATTAATTTTAATTTATAAAGACATTATCAGAGTTATTTTTTAATATTTTTATTTAGTTTTTTATATAAATAAAAATGATTTTATAAGTTAAAATCTATGAAAATGATAGATATTTCCATTTTTCATTTTTGAGGATGATAAATTCTTCAATGATAACAAATTGATCTGCCAATACTATTAAAACAAAATGTACTGCCTAATTTATAAATGTATATATACTTTTATAAATGTTTAACTCTTATAAATGTATACTTTTAGTGTTTAGTTATGAGGATATTTTGAGAATTCAATATTTTACTTAATTAACATTAACATAAATAAAACATAAAGGCTAATGTTAATTGAATTTAATATTTTTTTCTTCTATTTTACTTTACCCAATTTTCTTGATTACAAAATTCAAACAAATTAACATAATATTAAAGTATTTATTAATATTAAAATCTAAATGAAACATTATTACAGACCCAGAATTTTATTCAATGGTATTTTTGACAGTCTACTTACAAATTTGTATGATTTTCAAGTGAAGAAATATTATTAGAATTAGAAGGATTGTTTTTTAAAGTTAAATATGAAATTTTTGGACAGTCTGAAGATAGAAGAAAAGTAAATACACAATTGATTTGAAAATATGTACTGTATTAAAAAGACACAAATATAGGAAACACAAATGTAGTGATTTTTATTATAAATAAAAAATAGAAAACAGATTTTACGGAAGTTCAAATGCATATAATTCAGATTTATACCACAAGATACATTCTTTAAGGAAATAACAGTGACCATCTTATTTTCAAACTCATATGGTAATTTATAAGCCAAAATTAAGTGTTTATAAGTGAGAACATGGATATATAAGTCATTCATTTTAAATTCATTTCTTAATTTAATATTCTTATTATCATTTTTAAAATATTAAAATTTTCTTTGTGCCAATATTAGACAATGTTAAATTATGTATTATTCTATAAATTTTATATGCACAGTATTTAAATTGTAACTATATAGAAGATAAACAAACCTTCACACCAGTGCTTTTTTTTAATAACATTATTACTATATATATATATATATATATATATATATATATATACACACTCATGCTCTCACATCTATACACTTATGACTGGCACATAAACTACCATGTGAGTTCAGAAGTAAGATGGTTGCTCTTATTTTCTTAAAGACTTTATCTTGTGGCTGGAGCAAGAGTAACCTTATAGTTATAATCTTGTTTAAAAAATGACACTGGTATGGAGGTTTGTTTACCTTCTATACAGTTACAATGTAAACACTGCATTTTCAAAATTTATAGAGTATTAAGAAAATATGCTATGAATGTGCAATGAAATCTATAGAAGAAAATAATGATTTATTGATAGTAAAATTATTTCAGCAATAAGGAAGAAAGTATATAATTATTATTAAAAATAGGAATGATACCTTGAAATATGTGAAAAATTTTTATAAAGAATTATAATAGAAAAATCAAGAAAATTAAATAATCATTTCAGTTTTTAAATATTATCAATTGCCCAGAATGTTAAATAAAAGATGTGATTAAAGTCTATGAAAAGGGCTAATAAGAGAGTTATTTCTGATGTGTTAAAATTAAGATGGTAAATAAATAAATAAAAAAGTTAGAAAAACAAGAAGAAATCGGTACCATTATTCATATTTAATGAAGATTGTAAAGAAGATAGTACAAATTAAAAATCTATCAGTATTTGATCATTTTTCACACAAAACATTTTCTAGTGAACTTTGGCTGCAAACTAATTAAAATAATAGTTTGGTTTTAAAATGGTTTTATCATAGAGGATATCATCTATATATTGGGAAAAATTACAGAAAGAATCAATGAATTTGGATTATCAGTATACTTTTATTGGAATATTAGAAATGGCATGTGATTTCATAAGAATTTCCATAATTACTAAGAAGTTGGACTATCAAGATATAGATTCAACATATTATATTTTGAAGAATATTTGTTAAAATATAAGGAGTTATATATATTATATAGTAATGATATAAAAAATAATATGAATAAGATTATGTAATATAGTGATCTATACTGCCAAAACTTTTATAGTAGGTTTATGAGTTTACAAATTAAAATTGTGAGCTAAGGGAATAAAACTATGAAAGCTATTTAAAACAATTACATTTTTAGGTTATATGATCATTGTTGTTGTTTTTGCAAATAATGTTCTAGATCTTCAAAAAATGTGTTAAAATATATGAAAGTAAGAAAATTAGATTAAAGATAAATACTAAAAAGATTAAAGCAATGTTCAATAACTTTCTGCAAATAAAACCAATAAACATCGATAATCATGAATTAGGAAAAATTATTAATATATCCATATCTTGTTCAGCTTATTAGTAAAGATGGAAATGTAATGGATTAACTTAATTATAAAATTAAACAAAGATTGAATTCCCTTGTTAGAAATAACTTGAGCAATACAGAGACTTCAAACAATCCAACAATATGTAGAAGAATATATCTGAGAAGTCAGAAAAAAATAAAAAGCAATATATTTGTTTGAGAAAACAAAAAATTACCAGTAACTTAACAGAATTGGAATTAAGAAACTGAAATTGAATGAACTGTTTGATGTTGTGATATGGAGGAATTAGAGATTGGAAAAACTACATTAATATTGGATAGATTTTCATCTCTAAGTAAATCAATAATAATTGTAAAAAAATAATAATGATGCCGGTTTTGTTTTCCAGTCCTTCATCAGTGAAGAATCAACTATCCTTTCATTTATTTTTCATTACAATTGTTTTTGTTTGATCATCAAATTACCATATATTATAGAACTTAAGTAAATCAGTAGTGATCTGAAACTTTTGTAGGACTAACTGGGAATTATACTTATAGAATAAATAATACCACACCAACTCAGATATATAAAGTATAATATGATTATAAAGAACTTATTATGCTTTGTTTAAATATTTACTAATAATGGTTATTATATACACTAATTTACTACAGTCATCTACTATTAATATTTAATAGTGATTATTTAATCTAATATTAATTCTAAAATAGTAAGTACTCTAAAATTAGCAAAATCTATATTATTGTTTAAAACTTCTCTTCATTAAAATATTTTTCCCATTAATATGCTACTTAAATTCCTTAAGGTATCTATTATTTTATAAATTGATTTAAAAATTGCTGCTTATTAAATTATATTACTATGCCAAGTGGTTTTTTTTAATCTAATTTATGTAGAAAACATATAATATGTTGCCAATTTTCTCATTTCATTAATTAGATGCAAAAAAAAAAAAAAAAACATGTCTTCTATATTTTGAATAATGAGTTATAAACAATAACAATAAAAATGTATGGTTGAACACCACATCACAAAAAATATTTTTGATTTTATTTTAAATTTATTTAGCATTTTGTATATCTTTTTTATCTAAATAAATGATTTCTTTATTTTATTACCAAATTAAAATGTTTTTTTATTTTTATTTTTATAAACAAAGGTTACTTCTGAAAATTTATGTAATTTAATTATTTTAGTTAAAAAAATAACTTACTTGAATAAAATACTCAGCAATTTATGTAAAAGATCAATTTTCTTTAAACTAAATTATTAATTTAACTTAAAAAAATATTTAATACATATATTAAGAAATTGCATTTATCCATACACAAGTTTAAAATAACTTTAAGATTATTTAAATATTGAATTATACTTAAACAAATTTGTTATTATTTATTTTTATTTTTTTTCTACAGACCAACTTTTTTATACCTGCACTTATATATGTAATATATACGGGGGTTGAACTCAGACTTTTACACGACCCTCAAACATCCAAGCTATCTCATACTGCTGATACACTTGATCATTCACAAGTTGAAAAAATAAATAATCACCAATATTTGTATTTTGTACTAAACCAGCACTCATCAGTTGGTCCAGATTATGATCTCCACACATATATACAATCAAAGCTAAGCTTATATTAAGATAGCGAATCTTTATACTTTAATGGACAGGTTTCAATCCTCTCCAACCCACAACTCTTCAGAAATCCATTTCATTGAAAATCTGAGGATGAAATGCTCAAAGCCCACCTTAGTACCAACCTTTTCATCCTACCCATGTTGACAACAAGTCACTCTGACCCCTTTATGTACAGGATGATTTATTCCATAATTCTTTAATTTCCATCATGGATTTATTTATCTCAATTTTTTTCCTAATGCCCAGTCATTTTTACTGTTTTTCATTGCTATAAAAATGAACACATCTGTGCTAATGCTTGATATTTGTGTAAAAAAAATTTGACTTACATAAGAGTGACAAGCATTATTATGTTATTTACATGTAAAAATGGTTTAATAAATGTATATAATATATCAAGTACATAACTCAAACGATATAAGAAAATCGAAGATCGTATTTGTTATAAACAATCATACAGATCGTAATGCTGGCTGATAGAAGAATAAGTATTAATTTAAATATATGTATATATATTTGTATTTTTTTCACGAATTGTAGCAAAAACCTATTTCATGTAATATTCATGCTAGCAATCACTTTTTTATAGTAAATATTACAATATTTTTGCAGCCACATTTTTTTTTAAATATTGCTTAATTAAAGCAGTTCTGGTTTTAATGAATTAGTGGGTGTGTGCATTGCCAACTAGAATATTGACTGTCCATGCTTATATGGATAACTCTAGTGATACATAAATTATTAGTGTTAATGTAAATAACAAACGTGAACTGGGAAGGGTGTCATTTGTGTGTGTGTGGATATATATATATATATAATTGTAAAATTGTGAGATTATTTGATTTACACAAATGATGCACTTTTTGTATTAATAATAATCTATACATTTCTCAAACAAGCAATGAACTTATCTTTCATATGTTACTTTAAAATTATTGAAAATAGAAAAAAAAATATTATAGAATTATTTTCCTATATCTGTTTGTCAAAAACACTTAACAAACATGTTTTCAACATTATTTTTCAAAACACCATATAGATTTTTAAAAAGAAATTAACCTTTACAAAATCCACTATCATATGTCATTTAAAAATGTTTTAAATTTTTCTGATTAAATTATAGTTTAACTTTTTTATTTAACTATAAGAATTGAGTAAATAACATCCAATATTATTTCCTTACTATTAAAGTTAGTTTAATCATTTTTACTCTTCTGTACTGACTAATTATATATATATATATATATATATATATATATATATATATATGATTATTAATATATTTATAATTTAATTAGCTTAATTATTACCAAATTATCTAGCTATTATTTTTTTCATTTATTGCATAGATCCTAATCATAAACAGCCACCAATAAAAAAATATGAATATTGTAATAACAGAAAAAAAAATAGAAACAAGAATTAAATGTTAAAGGTAAGTTTTAAAATGGTTTTACAAACCATGTCATGAAACCCAGACATTAATTTGTAAACCTGGGTCTCATTTTATGTTGATATTTTTAATGCAATTTTGAAGTTATGAGATTCATGTTTCTTCTTAATATCTTTGTATGTGTTTTTCTTTTATGTGATAAAAATTATTAGATCAGAAAGCTCCAATAATGTGCTATTACTTTAAATATTATAAATGTCATGCACTCACATGTTATATTTAAAGTAATAATGCATTATCGAGTTTGACTTCCATGTAATAATTTAAATATTATCAGAGCATTATAATAGTACTATAATAGATTTTATGCAATAAAGAAGTTCATAATTCACTTAAAATCAGGATTTCCCCATTTTATATATACACATTAAATTTTACAAGATTATAATGTAAATCTGTTCAAATGTTATAGATGGCTATACTACACATTTTGTTTTTGTATTTTAAATCACATTATATTTTTGCTTTTTTAAAAAAAAGTACATAATCAATTAATCATTTATTATCTGCAAGTTTAATTTTAAAAGGTGAGTAATAGTAGTGGGCACAATTAAATTTGACAATTAAAACTTAAAATCTGATTTTAATTGTAATTAAGAATTTAAAAATTAAGTAGGGTGATCTGAAATTAATGTGATGTGAAACAAAGAAATTTGATTTTTAAATGGAATTGAAAATTAAAAAATTAAAGACAAAAATAAGAATTTAATTTTTAATTATTTTAATTAAATTTTTCCCAACAGCAGTGAGTAGGTGATTTTTTATTATCATAAGTCTAAATTCTTATTTTTATTTTAAACTTTTACTTTACCCTAATGGAGAAGGAAAAACACCCAAGAAAAGTAATTTCTTTGGAAACAAAAATTTCAATTTTAGATCACTTAGCAACAGGAGAAGGGTCAACAGCAATTGGGAAATGTTTTAGTTTGGGTGAGTCAGTGTAAGAGCAAATAAAAAAATGAAGTTGATGCTAGTTGTATTTCCTCTTGTGACTAATCTTATGTCTTACTAGTTCACACATGAACTTGCATATTGTCAAATAATGATAATGATTAAAATACTGTACATGTATGAAAAAAATTAAAATACTGTAAATTACAAATAAAAATATATGTTTTGAATAAAATTAAGTACTGTAGTTAATAAAAAAAAAGTAAAAAAGTTTGCCTTGTATCAATTTTTTTTCAAATTTGAAATTTTTTATTAGTCATATTTTATTTCCTTATTTTTTTATGTGAATTTTAAAGTAATTTTACATTGTTGCTTTGCTTTTATGTGATTTTTGAAAATTACATTACATATTCCCCATTTTTCAAAGTAAGTTAAGTTTATTTTTGTGCACATTTTCTGAGGAACCTATCTACCGCATAAAATGAGACTGAAGTGTATTTTTATTTTCTCTAAAAGTCTTTGATAACTTTACAAATTATAATTCAATATATCCTTTTCCCAGTTGAATCTTTCTATAATAACAGTCAATTTTGTATATCTTTAAATTCCATTTAAAATAATATTTGCAACATAACTATGATATCTTTCCTACAAATTATATGTTCTAATTGATTGTTAAATCTTTCTTTTAATATATCTACTATTTTTTAATTCACACATATTCAATATCCCTATCATCATTTGCAGAAAACTGATATATATATATATATATATATATATATATATATATATATAGATCGGGAGATATATGTGCATAAGGCTAATATATATATATATATATATATATATATTAGCCTTATGCACATAATTCTTAAGAATAGTATATAGCATCATCATCTAAAATATGTTCAGTGTTTTTATATTAGGATGATATAAAGTATAAATCTCACTTTTGTACTATAAAACTGGAAAATGATAGCCTTATATATAATTAATTTAATTTAAGACTCATAATTCTATGCTAAAATACTTTAAGTTTACCAGTCAGTATATTAGAACTTTTGTTGCACCTAAATTTTTGAGTCCATTTTTCTTCATAAGACTCTGTAAATATATAAATAAATTAATAGATAGTGACAAGTTGCTAACAATCCAAAGTAAAAATTATCGAATATTTTTTTTATTAGTAACTGATCATATACATGTTTTTGAATATTATACAATAAATCAATGTTATTATGAGTTGGATTTCAAATATTAAAAGAACTCTTTAGATCATTCTTTGATATTATTTATCAAGAACTCAAAATAATAAAATTATTTTTTTAAAAATTTTAAGCAATAACACAAAGAAATCTATAATCAGATCTTTTGGATATTAATGTTTGAAATTTAACTGACCAGTCATTATTAAAATTATTCTACAGTGCTGAATTTCTATCTTTAAATCACTATATTGTCACCCTATGTCATTTAATACATGTTAGAATAAATGATTTGAATGCTAAATATTTATGAACTACAACTTACTATTTCAGTGCTCAACCATTACATAATTTTCTAAGTGATAAATCATTTCATGATTTTTTTATTATTATACTGCTTCTAAAAATCCATATCTCTTTGTTGTTTTTCTCTAAATTGCTATTATTGCTGTACTAAGAAATATTTATGTGTTACTTTTTAAACAGATCTAATATCACAATTATTGTCACAGAATCAGTTGGGATTGTTTTTCTAATACATTTAAGAGTGAACTTATTTATATCTTTAGCAAAATCTTTGAAACAATTCATGCTTCAGCATCATGATATATATATATATATATATATATATATATATATATATATATATATATATATATATATATATATATATATATATATATATATATATATATATATATATATTTAATAATTTCAAAGCTGTTTTATTGAAAGATATTAATCTATAATCAATCCAATAATCTGATCCTACAAATATTTGTATAAACATTGATATTTTAATAGTATATCTTCTGATTCTGACTCAATTAAAATCAGTCAATTGTAAATTATAATCAATCCATTTATGATGCATGAAATGTCAATAACTGATCAATTAAGATTACAGTATTGATATGATTATTTTCAACAAATCTTGAGTATATTACTATATTCATTAAAAGCACTCAAATGAAAATGTTTTTTTTTTTTGTAATATTAGCTTTACAAAAGTTTTTTATTTCTCTAAATTCATTTATTGTTACATTGGATGGCAAATATTACTTTAAATTCACCACTGTTTTAAACCATTTTTAATATTACTACTTTAACTGATTCACCTAAGATTTACAAAACTAAAGGATATAAAATTACTTATCATAGTTATGCAATTTCATGATCAAAACTTTTTGCAATCATGTACATATTCAATTAAACTTTTTTTCTGGAAGACAACTTTTAAAAAGTGGCCCTATATTAAAATTAAATTTTGACATTTTAGTTACAGTTGCCATCATACATCTAAATTGCAAGTAATTTGAATCATGCTAAGTTGTCTTATATTTACCTAAATTTGAAAAAATAATAGAATACTTAGCTTTATTATTGTCACTTTTTCTGTTTTACCACTATTAATAACATTTTAGTTTTGTTTTGTTTTTTTATTTGTGTGAGCAATCCACCAATTATTGTAACCTAACTAAATTTGCAAAGATTGTTAGTAGGGTTCTCTAATGCACCATATTTGAGAAACAAATAGAAATGTTAAATCTAAAATCTACTTAATAAGGGGGTCTCTTAACAATTTATGATATAAAAAAACTATAGAGAATATATTTTAAATCAAATTACATAAACTTCATAATCTCCAACAAACCAAATTTTATTTATCATTTCATGATAATTATTTGTATATTTATGATAACATTAAAAAAGTCATTTTGACCATTGTAAGGGTTAATATAAAAATATATTAATTTATAAAACAATTTAAAAAATTTAACAAAAATAATAGCTTTAACAACTGACTTATAAAGACTTTTGTTCTATGTTTTTGTCTATATTGTTATTATTTAAATGTCAACAAAATGATTATTTTATGATATACTTATATTAACTTTATACATTTTAGATAATCACAATTCTCAAGTTAGTATTTTATACATAGACAAAAACACATAAAAATGTGGCATTTTATATATAAGGAATACTTTATATATATATATATATATATATATATATATATATATATATATATATATATATATATATATATATATATATATATATATATATATATATATATATATATATGTCAAAGCTTTGACTGGGAAGTGAATCTGAGCCAGCTGCTTGGAAGGCAGCTATGCTAATCACCAGGCCACCAATGCTTGACTATATTAAATATTTTTCATTTAAAATAAATCAGTGTGATTTGTGCTGCTTTACCAGGTGTATTGGTGCTTCTCGGAATTGAATCATTGGACACTAGAAGACTTGATAGTCTTAGATGTTCTTTAATGCATGCTGAATCATAGGGCTGCCAGCAGGAAGATATTCGTATCTGAATGGTCTACTTGTCTGGTGGGGGTAGACAAATGTAAAAGGTTTTCCTTCTTGAACATTTGCAGATATTATTATTTCTTTTTTGAAAACTTCAAGGGTAAATAGTAGTTAAGATTTGTATGACACGTCTATGTGAATGTTGTTCCAAATTACATATGTTCAGAAGCGCTTTGTTTTTATGGTTTATATCATGTTCATCTTGCATTTAATAAATTATTAAATAAAAAAAGGGGAAGGGGTAATAATGATCCAACACAATGTATATGTAAATTTCCATGAAAAATGATGCAAAATAAACATGGTCTAATTTTTTTCTGATAACTTAAAATGCCCTTGTAATTTAAGCAATCATTTATATATATATATGTATTATAAGTCAATAAAGTTTATTATTGAATAAAAAAATAAAACCGGAGAATATGGCAAAGATGAAAATTCATTTTTTTGAAAGTTGTGGATTATTAGCATTACAAGATAAATAAAATATTTCGGTTAATTATTAATTTGTCTTTTTTTTTATTTTTGAAAAAGAGAGTAATTATTTTGGGATTTTTAGATTGGTAGATTACATCCAGATGGTCTTAGTTGATTGCCCATTAAAAGTTGGGAGGGCTCGAAAGTCATTTTACTTTTAACACATTATTGAAACCAAATGATTTTAGTTTTTTTTTCTAACTCAAAACTGTGAAATCTATACAACAAAGACAAATTCTTCAAAGTGAAAGTAATAGTCTCTGCCTTTCTATCTTTAGATTAGAAATCGTGATTAACTAAAGACACTTGATCATTTCATGGCAGTGAGGGAAATTAGAAAATTCTTTACATTATTTTTAATACAAATGTTGAAATAATTGAGTGAACTACATATATATTGATGTATAGCATTTCAGTTGCTACTGAATAAGATATTGAATTAATAATAAACACATACGAGCGCATCAAATGTTTGTCATTATTTAATTGCAACGTCTTTAATAGAAATATGTCCTACAATAATAATAGAACTTACATCTCAGAATTGATTTAAATTACATAAACATGTAAAAGAAACTTTATTAAAAATAATATAACTGAAACACACAGGCTTATTATATACCTGTGTCTATATATGTAATATATAGGGTATATGAGCACAGACTTTCACACGACCGACCACTCTCCACTCTCTCTCATAGCACTGATGCACTCGAACACACATATGTCGAAAAGATAAATAGTCACCAATCTACGCATTTCGTGCCAAACCAGCAATCATCAGTTGGTCCAGATTACCATCACCACACATATATGCTATAAGTGTTCAGATATATATTAAGATAGCCAATCCTCATACTTTAATGGACAGGCTTCAATCTACTCCACACTCCAACTTTTCAACCGTCCATCCAATTGAAAATCTGATGATGAAACGCTCAAAGGCCACCATGAGGCCAAGATTCTTGTCACACCCATGTTGACTTAAGGTCAGTCTGACCCCTCATGTACAGGACATAATCCATTCAATACATATACAAGGGAGGGACAGAATTATCTACTTAATATTAATTAAATATAAATAATATTTTAATACATAAATACAATTTTATTTTAATATGAAGGTCTTTGTTGTTATTGATAAAATATATGACTGCCACTTTCATGACTTTAGTTTAAATATAGGTTTCAATTAGAATTTTTTTTAAATAGATAACTGATAGCTAACTCAGCGTATCTAATATCTGTCTGTAAAGGAATACATAGATATTCTTAGCTAAATTGAAACAAAATTGAAAGTACTCTAATTCTCATTATTTAACATAGTAATAAACTTAATGAGTAATTTTTTTTACACGAGCCTAGTGATTCAACTTGCTTTCAGTTTTTTTTTTTTTTTAAAAAAAAATAGACATATTGCAAATAAATAAATAATATATAAAGAACAATATTCAAAACCTAGCTTAAAAGAATACTTTAAACATATAATCTCTAATTTGTAAAATGCTTTGAGATTTTCATCTTACAACTGTTCTATGGTTTGAGTGAGTTGTCCCCATCATTCTGATTGTACTTGAACATAAGTTGTTTAAATGCAACTGATACATCAACTCATACATTATGTAATTAAGACTTCTAGTGGAAAACCTCCCCCAGAATAGTGTCTGTGGAGACAATAGATGGACCATGGGAAGATTGACTACTTAAAACCTTAACTGAGGAAAAAATATCAACATCTGTAAGGGCATTTTTATAAGATTGTGAATAACAATATTTAAACATACAGTGATTATATTTTTTATTAAAAGTTTTTAATATATTTTTATAGTAATCATAACATTGTATAAAACTATATTATTTTTAATAGTATAGGTTATTTTTATGAAAATAGAGTTTTATTTTTTTTAGCATTCTTTTTATAATGAAAATTTCCTTAATGTTATAATATATTTAAATTTCTAAATCTGAATCGTGCACAAAATTACATTAAAAGAAGAGTAAATTTTATTGTTTCAAAACAGTTTAGAAAAAATTATTAGGAAATGAAAGGATAACTAACATTGAAGATTTGACTCCTAAGTTTAAATTCATCAATTTAAAGTAATTAAATTCAAAAAATATATAGTTAACTGTCTGTATATATAAAGTTTGTTATCAGAGACCAAGATAATAATTTATCTATTGTTCAATCACATTATGACTTTTATTCTTCTTAAAGATTTTTGCTTTCTTATGCCTCTTTCACATAACAATTTTTTTTAACTCTCAAAATTTAATTTGTTCAAATATATATATATATAAATAAACCTTGTTAAATAATAAAAATACCATTTTTTCTTTTGATTTAAAATAAAATTCATGCATTTTTGACTCCAAAAAAATCACTTTCATAATAATGCTCATAAATGATAAACATAGAATAAATATTAAAAAAAGAGCAACAGATTGCTGATTCCAGAAAATGTATAATAAGGGATTTTTTTCTATTGCCAAAGTAATAGATGATATAATATAGAAGGTTTTATTCTAAAGCAAAAATCAATTAAAATTTTATAGTCATAGTAATTATATGGCACGTTGTCGCTTAAAAGGTCATGTGACACGGAATTATTAATATACCAAGGGAAAACAACAATTTTATTCAATTGACAAAATATTGTTTTTACATTCATTATTTAAAAATCAATGTATGAGCCGATATCTCTATCTTTACGCCGAATAAAGTTTGTTATTAATTGTACTGTTATTTTTCAGAGAGATGTCTATTTTATTAATTTCATTAATTAAATATGACTCTTTCTAATTTTATTGATAAAGATATTAAAATTATGTATTAATAAAACTACTAATGTAATATGTTTTGACTATGCTAATTCTTATTTAATGTTAATAGATGATTGCGATAAAAATATAAATTAGAATTAATAACATAAAAATAAATGCTTGATAAATTTTAATAGAAAACAAATAGTATGATGATAATAAATATATAATTACAAACATTAGTTAATAGAAATGGATTTCAATCGTTTATTATTTTACATCAAAATAAGTTTATTTAAACTTTTGAGATAAACTTTCATAGTAATTTAAACGAACTTTATCATTGATATATACTATTTATTTTAATCTTTGCTTACTTTTTGATAATCTTATATTTTTCTTGTACATTAAACAAACACTTGTATTCCCAAAATTTACTTATTTTTTTTTTTTAAAAAGGTACCTGGTAAACTTTTCCCTTTTTCCTCACAAGGAATGTCCATCAAATTGCAACTTAAGCAAAAACACAACATTTATTATGTACAACAAAAAATTATACATTTTATAATATAAACACAAATAAAAATGATTAACAATTCAAAATATTCTATATATTCTGCTGAAAATACCATGACATGTTCTGCTGTGAACAGTGACTTTATATATATATATTGTGCCACATTTTGACACCGCCCGTAATTTTATGAAGTTTACAAAAATAAGGAGGCCGGATGAGGGCACCACTAGGAACTTAGAGTGGGGAATGGAAAATTAAGTGTCTAACAGGTTTATCTGGGCATAATTGCTGAGATATTCTTGACTTCATTTAAGGAGAAGCCACAGTACATCACATCACATCATCACATATATCAACCAGATTGTGAAGCACATTTGACAATCATGGTTATTTATTTAATTACAAACGTTAATCACCAAATATATTTGTAAAATGTAATCTTCTACCAAATGAATGCTTAATTATTTAAATGAGTAATCTAGATGAAAACAAACACTCAAGTAAAATTTAATTATTTATTATATTCCTTTTCTTATTGGAATCTTTCCTAATTCCTTCTTTTGCTCTTTTAGCAACCCAAACAGATTCGACCTATTAATAAAACCAAAACACAAATGTAAATTTGAATACAAACATATCTCTTTTTTTAATGTGATTCAACTTATTTAATAAATATTCTTTTCTATAGGGAACTTGTGCCATCACATAACCTACATATGACAGAAGTCCCAGTTGATTAAGGAAACACTGATCAAGGTGGAGTAAAATTCTATGATGGCTTATTAATATGAGTCTGTTGAATAATGACACTCAAACCCTCTTTTTTTAATATTAAATAATATTTTAAATCTTAATGGATGGCATAAGTGGTCATTGTTTGCTTACAGCCATTGGGGCATCCATTTCTTTCTAACACGATGTTCCAGCTAAAGTTCTTTTGTTAACTTATGGATGGACTTGTTAACTAAACTCTTATCCTTCCATCCTGTGTTGGCTTTTTAGATTGAGCAGTTAATATTCATTCCCATATACATATTTGAAATATAATAATTAAGAGGATTATATAAACAAAACAAAACATTTTTGATTAATAAAAATTAGTAACTTATATTTAATAACCCTTAGTAAAAAACTCTCTATTGTTGAAACTTTTTTTTCTTTACAATTAAGTGACTGAATTCTTTTACTCTATTATGCAAGGTGGTATAAAAGTTCACTAACTAACAGTTCACAGTTATCCTGATTGACCAGACATTCAACTTTGTCCAGGTAAGCAAAATTCTTACATGCTGGTGTGAATTCTTCATGTTGTCCATTAGATTTTCTTGATGTCATCAACTAGCTGGTTAAATTTCCTTTCTGTTCATGGTTGACAATCACTCAGGTGTCTCCAGGTGAGTCAGAAAGATGAATTTCTCCAAGGGGAAAGTTTCTTAAATGTTTTCTTTATAGAACATTTTCTTCACACTGTTCAATAATATTTTCTGGCAACACAGTTCAGGATTTACAATACTTTTTTAGCAAAATGGTCCTCACTGCCTGAACAATAGAGAACCCCATAATTAATATGTTTATTGTCCTTTCAAGAACTAGACTCACACTTTTAATTTATTTTTGGCTATATTTTAATACTCCAATTATTGTCCTATTTTGGTCATATTTTTTTTTTACTTAGTAGAAAAATTCTGGATCAATTAGCGTAATAGAAAAAAAAATCTATACTTTTTTCTTTCCCATCCCTTTCTAAGAATTTCAATTTAAAACAAAAACTTTTATTAGACAGATATCTCAAGATTCAATTTTACCTAAATAATTAAACTGAAGGAATGTTGATTCCTTCGAGATAAATTTAAAAAAAAAACTTTTAAAATAATCTTTGAAAAAAATGTTATTTTAAACTAATATATATGCACTTTTAATAATATATATATATATATATATATATGAGCAGGCAGAAAATACCAGGTCAATATATATATATATATATATATATGATTCCCTATGTATATATATATATATATATATATATTACAAGGGAATCAAATCATACATCACATGACTTAATTAATAAGCTTATACTACAAATGTTATATAATGAGCATGCTAAAAACTCTTAACAAACTTTTCTGAATATCCCTATAGCCAAATCAGTTTCTACCTGCTGGAAGTTGTCAGTGATGTATTAAAATATTCAAACATCAGACCTAAAAATGCCCAGCATTTATCTAAATTTAATTATGAAGTAGAAAATCTGAAATTTTCAGACATCTACATGTCTTCAAGTCCAGCAATCTAACTTAAATAGCCATACAGGACTGAACTAAGTTCAGTTACACAAAATATTAATAATTTTAGCAATATAACATCAACAAAGCCTCAAGAGAAAAACCATGATTTCAAGGAAATCATATCATATATCACATGGCTTAATTTAATAAGCTTGTACTACAAATGTTATATAATGAGTGCACTAATAGCTCTTAACAAGCTTTTCTAAATATCTCTATCCCCAGCCTGTTTTTTAGTTGTGGGCTGTCATCCATGAGGTGCTATGATATTCAGACACTAGATCTAAAAATACCATCTCAAGCCCAGAATTTATCTATTAATTAACTGTTGAGTAGAAAATCTGAAATTTTCAGACAACTATAAGATACAAATGACGTATCCTTCCTGTTGCATAATTTAATAAAATATTTAAGTGTGTGCTATCCAATGAGGTTTAATGAATCAACTAAATAAAATAAATTTATCCTCAGTGCCTTCACTAACATTGACATGAAATAACCTTTATTTTCATCCTGGCTTATTACTTTACCTATCTAACTATATGTTCAATTAATAATTTACTAAACTACTGGCCTCTTATAAGAGTTAATCAATTACACACTATTAATCATATCAAAATTAAATAAAACTTTCCCTGACACAATTATAACTAATACACTTTTTTAGTAAAAAATACTATCAATATACAATATCACTGATATCATGTCCAATATAAAAAAAAATGAGGACCCTATATGTACTCAATCTGCAATGTGGACTTCTTTTCTATGAAGACAATCAATAATAAAAGTCAAGGATCACTGACATAATAAATGTTATATTACAAAATATTTTATTGTATTAAATTTTGAGATTATATTAAGTCATTAGGAATAACAACATTTTTCAATATATTATTAAATGCTATAAATTTATACTATTTTTTTTACCTATGATCAATATTTTTTTAATTATAAAATAAAATAATACATACAAATATATCAGTACTTGTGCACTATTCATATAATACAAACAACATATTGTGGCTTTTAACATTTATATCAAAGCACTGGTAACTTTGTAATGTTGTTGTTATTTTGGGACTTTACAAAGTTATCTGCAGCTTCAATATGAATATGAAAAAGGCACAGCATGTGGTCTATGTTGCAGGAATAATACACAAGAAATATATATTTTTAAAAGAAAAAAATATTATATGAAATATACACATATGCAGACGATGCTTTGACACTTAATTCAATAAATTTCAAAAAAATGTATATAAATAGTTTTTTAAAAGCACATACGAAAACATTACATACACACAGATGGTACTTACTGATATATATATATATATATATATATATATTGTACCGGTATAAATCCACCACGCTTAATCATACACAGTACCCGAGTTCAAACCCAGTCCACGTTTAAGAATAATTTCCAAAACGCCAACTGAATTCAAACCCAAACCCCGGTATGACTAACCGATGATGACTTTATAACAGCACGGGGTTATCCCTTTTCTAGCTCAGCTCAGAACATAGACTAATTCTTACAGTTAATGATATATAGATTTATTATACTCTAGATATTGGAACGGTCATTCATGTAACGTATATATTTAAGTTGCCAATACAGACAGTAAGTGGCTAAATAGACTTAGAGAGTAATAAGGTGGAGGACACAAAGATTAAGATTAAATAAAGTGTTTAATAAGCAAAATATAAAGCATATAAATATAGTGTTAAATAAGACAAATAGAAAGCACATGAATATAGTGTTATATAATAGAAATATACAGCATATAAATATAGTGTTATACAGTACGGTAAGACTTCATAAATCCTCTTGTATTTGGCTACTAGTCTTTAGTGAACGTTTTATTTAATGAACAAACTCATGCCAATAGCTGTGTGATTGAAGGATTGACGGGTGGTTAAAAGAATCAGAGTATTTGAGCACTGGAAAAATATTTCTCTAAAGATTTTTATTAACTTATTTTATTTGAATAGGCTCGAGCCGGAACGTAGACGAACAGTGGAGATGGTTTTATATAAATACGACATGGAAGATAGATGAACTGGTGGTTTTATATAAATACGACCTGGAAGATAGATGAACTGGTGGTTGCCTGGATTCAAAAGCCCTACAGTAATCAATTGCGGTGCATTAACGGAATACCGGGCGGCTTGTACTTTGACAAGGCTTAATGCCCCCAAGTAGCTCCGGGACACGACAACCAGCCGGGATCATTTCGAACCCCGGTGATCCAAGAGATTACCGGGAAAGAAAAACTGCTTTCATTCCCCAATGGTAGAATGGCGAGACGCTAACTTCAGCGAAGGGACGGCATTGCCACAGACGTGAAGGACGAATACTTGAAGCGGATTTTTAAAAGAAATTATATAAAACCTGGAAACTATTTGTCTGTTTCTACGCCACAGGCTGAGATCCTTATCCCAATAAAAACATAGCGGACTTAAACTGACGGTGAAAACAATAATTAGTTAAATCTTACTCTGAAACTCCTAACCCTTCAGGTTGACAGGCGGTAGCGACAGTATCAAATTATACAGTGAGTTATTTCTCAGATCATACATGACATTAAGATAACACTTTGAAACCATTATATATATATTTAAGATTGAAACCTTAGATTGCAATTATATGACAACTTAACATAGAATAATAAAGTGACTTAACATTTACCAACTCGGAATGTGAAAGAATATTTAATTCAGAACATGAAATTACTTTTAAAATAACTTGATCATTATTGACACACTAGTTTTACACAGAGTTGGGAAATATTACTATTGGCAATCGTTTGTTTATGGAATAAGCAACATAAGAAAATATAAATGCATTCAGTTGAAATATTATTACTATTAATTACAATTTTATAAATGATTTCTAAAGACTAGAGCAGAGGATTAAAAAAAAAAGAAAAGAAAATTTACTGACAGATTAAACAATAGCATTATAAATGATATAAAAACTTACATATGATTCACTTGATTGATAACATTAAGCACGGAAGAAAGTTAAAGTTCGTGTAACAAAGTTACTCTTCTTTCTTCATCCAGCTTGGCTTGTGACGAACGTAGGCGCGCATTCTTGAAAGTTATTTGTAAGGCATAGCTAATTTTGAGATTGGAAGTTGGAAATTCTGAAGTATATGAAACATGATCAAACAGCGGCACGAGGATCCATATTGGCGGGGCAGAGACCAGCTCCTGGCACTTAGCCCATCAACATTGCGATTCACTGATAAACTTCTTAATAATAATGTTTGAATTATACTCAACTGCTGTGTTGTCTCGAGACTACTTCTCTCACACACGACCAAAGTTAGAATGTAAGTTTTTCTCTAAAATAGCCACTGCTGACCTTTCCGACTTGTTTTGTTTTAGGCTCCGCCTCCTTTCTCTAGCCTCTAGCGATGCAGCTTGACCAACAATCAATTATCTGTTTTTAGCAATCTTTTAATTTAATATGCCATTTTTAAATCGATACAGTAATTACATATAAAAAATTCCTTACTAATTTTGAATACAACTTAATTGCTCTGAACATTTGTGCAATTAGATTTTAATTAAAAACACTGATCAAAGGAATGTGACTTTTGATCAGTATTTTTACACGACTTTATACAATTTAAAAAAAACTATAATTTAAACAAATACGCCCGCACTGACACTTTAAATTAATTGATACAAATTCACAAACCACGCACACACAAATATTATTTCATGGTTTGCGACATTTATAGACGGAATCTTTACATATTGACTGATAAACTATAAAATATATAACTAATTTTTATTATAAATTAAAATAGACAAAATCTCACTGCGGGCGAACAGTGGTTTGAATTACCGTACATAAAAACACCTGAAACAAAGATCGGTTCTCCGATCTGTCTGTTTCATTTCTTGTCACTTTATAAAAAAAAACAACAAAAAAAAATGATTATACATAATTTCTGGTTAACATTTTTTTCATTCATTTTTTTACATAATTGATTTTTTTTTGTTTCATTGATTTGACCTTGGAGAACAGTCTGGGTGAGGGTTTGAACTTAACATTTATAAAGGTGGGTATATTACCGTAATTCCTTTTCTCATCATCATGTGCATGTCATAGTGGTCATTTTCCGGGTTATCATTTTGTATATCTCTACCTTCTCCCTGGGTCGGGAGGTATATAAGGGTTATAGGTATGTCTTTTTAGATCTCTTACTAAAATAGCAAAAGCGGTCACAATATTGTGCTTTGGTATATTATTATATTGTTCATTATTAAAAGTATCTTGCTTTAAAAGAATTTCTCTAACTTTCTGTGATCTAATGGCATCCATTATAACATATTCACTTTGGGAGTTGAGAAGTTTTTCTCCATTTTTTATGAAACTATTTTTTTCAACATATGTCCATGCTTTAAAACAAAGTTTATTATTTCTGTTTAATGAGTTCAGCTCCTCATCAATTTTGTTCTGATTATATTTCATAAACAAATAATTATGGGTTTTATTAAAATGGGCAGCATTGTACGCAACTAAAGATCTGTCCACTTTCTTCATTTTCATATCAGGAGGCCATTCAGCATCATTTCTAAACTTTAACTTTGATGTCTTCATTAATCCACTTTTCCACAGAACATCTTTATAATTATTATGAAAATATAACTTCTCATTAATTATGATTTCAGAAGATTCATCCATAACAGTATGTATTGTTCTATTGATATTTTTCATCATCGATACAGCCACTCCATTAGAGGGTGGTAAACTGATATAATCACTTTGAGATGGGCTGGCTTGCAGTAAATTTGAAACCACCATTTCCTCAGTACTTTCTTCATTCTTAGCTAAATCTGCTAGAGTAAAACTTTGACTATGAGTAATATCTGTCAAATCTAATTCTTTACATTTTTGTTGAGTAGAGTTGGCATTTGTATTCACTAATCTAATCTCATGAGGTTCCAACCTTATTTTAGTTGGTTGAGGTTCTGTGTCCTCTGCTCCACTCCTCGCACTAATAATTGCTTTACTTTCTCTACTTGTTTTAACGTCCAACCCCATACGCCATTCTTCAATCTTTAACATTCTCGCCATCATGGCCATCATGATCTTTCTGTCCTCCCTCATCTCCTCGAGGATCGCGTCAAATTTCGCATCGCGATCGCGCTCCCTCTGTTTGACGTTCCTCTCCGGTCGTCTAAAACTTTGTTTTTTATCCTGAAAATTTTTTAACACGACTTCGTGGTCGCTGGATGTGTCCGACGTCTCTGCACCAGTCGCGGACACATGCTCGCTTTCTTCTATTGCTGTCATTTCTTCTTCGTTTTTACTTAGAAATGTTTTTAGCATAAGACTTTGATTCGTACAACGCTTTGATTTGTATATATCATAAAAGGTTACTGATCCCTGCTCCTTGTGCCAAATCCTCCTCCGCTGCTGATACTGTTTGTGTGGCTTACTTCCTTTCTCTCTTTCTTCCTTCGCCTACGTTCAGTCTGGTTTTTGTTATCTACGCTTTTTTTCTTTATTTAGGAATATAATATGACATGTCTAAAATCATTACTAAAAATATACAGGGAAAAAAAACTTTATTTCACCCAGTTCGCACTGTTCTCCTCAGTCCTATAATACATACATATTAATAATGGGTACATAACATAGTATTTTTTTTTTGTATTTCTGTCAGTAATTCTCTCTTTTTATATATGCCACCCTACTCTCTTTTAAAACAACACTCGCCACTGCTGTATGGACAAACATGTTTGCTGACAAATTTATTTGATAGGCGCCAGCCAGCAACATGTGACCAATAGATAATTTAATCTACTGATCCCCAAATATATACTTTTATATGACCTAATAATTTTTGATTTAAGATTTATATAGGCAAAAAAAAATTTAATACTGACTCCGGTAAGGTTTTTTTTTTTTTTTTATATTACAACATACATATATATGCACACACGTTTTTATTTTTAAAACACAAGAATAATCCTACTTCTTTCTTCTTTTTTCAAAAAAATATTTTTCACAACAAACGAAAATATATATATATATACGTACACAAATATATATACGCGTACACGTTTTTATTTTTTTAGAACTGGACTTAATTCTACTTCTTTATTTTTTCATATGATTTAAACGACAAGAATGAACTCGCAAAAACATTATGGAATAACTCATTTATTTTAATTAATTACACGCACGAATTGCTTCCGCTCTCTTTTCAAAAAAAATCTTCACTCTGTTTCTTAACAATATTTGGGAGTACTATATACTGAACCTTTGTGTAAGGGAAAAAAAAATTTTATACATTTGTTTTACTACTATAGTTTTCACTTGCGCATTTTAATACGCCAAATACATATCAATATTATGACAAACGACAAAAAAAAATTGAATATTTTTATCATTTAACTGTTTACTCTCGTTCACTCTGCAGGGTGTGGGAGATTTCTTCATCGAGCACCACGGAGGGCGTCCAAAAAATTTAATAACTGTACCGGTATAAATCCACCACGCTTAATCATACACAGTACCCGAGTTCAAACCCAGTCCACGTTTAAGAATAATTTCCAAAACGCCAACTGAATTCAAACCCAAACCCCGGTATGACTAACCGATGATGACTTTATAACAGCACGGGGTTATCCCTTTTCTAGCTCAGCTCAGAACATAGACTAATTCTTACAGTTAATGATATATAGATTTATTATACTCTAGATATTGGAACGGTCATTCATGTAACGTATATATTTAAGTTGCCAATACAGACAGTAAGTGGCTAAATAGACTTAGAGAGTAATAAGGTGGAGGACACAAAAATTTAGATTAAATAAAGTGTTTAATAAGCAAAATATAAAGCATATAAATATAGTGTTAAATAAGACAAATAGAAAGCACATGAATATAATGTTATATAATAGAAATATACAGCATATAAATATAGTGTTATACAGTACGGTAAGACTTCATGAATCCTCTTGTATTTGCCTACTAGTCTTTAGTAAACGTTTTATTTAATGAACAAACTCATGCCAATAGCTGTGTGATTGAAGGATTGACGGGTGGTTAAAAGAATCAGAGTATTTGAGCACTGGAAAAATATTTATCTAAAGATTTTTATTAACTTATTTTATTAGAATAGGCTCGAGCCGGAACGTAGACGAACAGTTGGAGATGGTTTTATATAAATACGACATGGAAGATAGATGTGCTGGTGGTTTTATATAAATACGACATGGAAGATAGATGAACTGGTGGTTGCCTGGATTCAAGAGCCCTACAGTAATCAATTGCGGTGCATTAACGGAATACCGGGCGGCTTGTACTTTGACAAGGCTTAATGCCCCCAAGTAGCTCCGGGACACGACAACCAGCCGGGATCATTTCGAACCCCGGTGATCCAAGAGATTACCGGGAAAGAAAAACTGCTTTCATTCCCCAATGGTAGAATGGCGAGACGCTAACTTCAGCGAAGGGACGGCATTGCCACAGACGTGAAGGACGAATACTTGAAGCGGATTTTTAAAAGAAATTATATAAAACCTGGAAACTATTTGTCTGTTTCTACGCCACAGGCTGAGATCCTTATCCCAATAAAAACATAGCGGACTTAAACTGACGGTGAAAACAATAACTAGTTAATCTTACTCTGGGACTCCTAACCCTTCAGGTTGACAGGCGGTAGTGACAGTATCAAATTATACAGGGAGTTATTTCTCAGATCAGACATGACATTAAGATAACACTTTGAAACTATTATATATACATTTAATATTGAACCTTAGATTGTAATTTTATAACCAACTTAACATAGAATAATAAAGTGATTTAACATTTACTAACTCGGAATGTGAAAGAATATTTAATTCAGAACATGAAATTACTTTTAAATTAAATTGATCATTATTACACACTAGTTTACACAGAGTTGGAAATATTACTATTGGCAATGTTTGTTTATGAAATAAGCAACATAAGAAAATATAAATGCATTCAGTTGAAATATTATTACTATTAATTACAATTTTTATAAATGATTTCTAAAGACTAGAGCAGAGGATTAAAAAAAAAGAAAAGAAAATTTACTGACAGATTAAACAATAGCATTATAAATGATATAAAAACTTACATATGATTCACTTGATTGATAACATTAAGCACGGAAGAAAATTAAAGTTCGTGTAACAAAGTTACTCTTCTTTCTTCATCCAGCTTGGCTTGTGACGAACGTAGGCGCGCATTTTTGAAAGTTATTTGTAAGGCATAGCTAATTTTGAGATTGGAAGTTGGAAATTCTGAAGTATATGAAACATGATCAAACAGCGGCACGAGGATCCATATTGGCGGGGCAGAGACCAGCTCCTGGCACTTAGCCCATCAACATTGCGATTCACTGATAAACTTCTTAATAATAATGTTTGAATTATACTCAACTGCTGTGTTGTCTCGAGACTACTTCTCTCACACACGACAAAAGTTAGAATGTAAGTTTTTCTCTAAAATCGCCACTGCTGACCTTTCCGACTTGTTTTGTTTTAGGCTCCGCCTCCTTTCTCTAGCCTCTAGCGATGCAGCTTGACCAACAATCAATTATCTGTTTTTAGCAATCTTTTAATTTAATATGCCATTTTTAAATCGGTACAGTAATTACATATAAAAAATTCCTTACTAATTTTGAATACAACTTAATTGCTCTGAACATTTGTGCAATTAGATTTTAATTAAAAACACTGATCAAAGGAATGTGACTTTTGATCAGTATTTTTACACGACTTTATACAATTTAAAAAAAAACTATAATTTAAACAAATACGCCCGCACTGACACTTTAAATTAATTGATACAAATTCACAAACCACGCACACACAAATATTATTTCATGGTTTGCGACATTTATAGACGGAATCTTTACATATTGACTGATAAACTATAAAATATATAACTAATTTTTATTATAAATTAAAATAGACAAAATCTCACTGCGGGCGAACAGTGGTTTGAATTACCATACATAAAAACACCTGAAACAAAGATCGGTTCTCCGATCTGTCTGTTTCAATATATATATATATATATATATATATAAAGCAAAAAAGGGTATATACACATACTTATATGAAATATGCACGTACACAGATGATGCTGTGATACTTAATTCAATCAATTTCTCAATATGTCTAAGAAATAGTTTTAAAACACATATCAAAACATTACATACACAGAGACAGTACTTACTGGCTCTAATAGAACATCTCATGTAGTTGAAATAAGTAATTTTGAATTGACTTCTTGCAGAAACAAGATGGAGATTTTTTCATTGGAAATCTCCACCACCATCCCCCCATCCAAAATACTTATGAAGTACATGATTGTGCAGTACATGGTGTAAACATAATTTTTCCTATGCAATGTAAGTTTTCAAATCAACAAATGGCAATGTGTTTTTGTTTCTTAAAGGAAAGCACAACAACAGTAATGCAAAAAAAAAAAAGTAAGTCAATAACCAAATGAAAAAAGTATAAATTGTAGCAGTGTGATGAGATGTTTTTTTAGACTGTGGAAAAACATTTTTGATGTCAATTAGTATGTCAAAGAAAGCATTTTCATGTCTATGTAATCTACACCACATAAATTCTTCCAGATAAAAATGCAGATGTTGCCATGATGTGCCTCATTGCTGTCTTTTCACCATTTGTGGAGCCCCATAGGTGTTCAATGTTTTGGGAGTGAACCCAGTTTCAAGATTCACAAAGTTGTGTGTGTGGTTGATGCAATAATGCTCATAACCAGCAGCTATTAGTTTCTCCATTTTGTAGGCTTTCCAGCAGTTGGAGTAGATTGTAGAACCTTCTTTTACAATGTTTTGATGGCTTCCATAAGAGTTACTGCACTCCTGTCTTTTATCTTGATGATGAAATATTGCTCCATCTCTTGTCATAACCCACCGAACATTCACTGTTCAGGAAGAATTCTGCCTTATTGCAATTTCTGTTTGGAAAACAGATTTTTATCAATTTTTGATGATTTTGCCCAACCCTCCAGTTTTAGGCATTGCTCATTGATGCATAAAAATGCTGAAAACTTTCCTCATATAATAGTTTCAGTTTATGATTGTTTTGTTGGATAAGCCAAGCTCACCCCCCCCCATTCAATAGAACTGAATTTTTGAGCCCAAATGTAAATGAAGCAGATAGTGGTTAGGAATGGTAGTTTTGAATCTTCCATTCACATTCCTTTATGAAAAGCTATTTTATTGTGGCAACCTGCAACATTGTGATGACACTGTTTATCAGACATGTTTATATACATAGTCATACTGTAGCCATTAGGACACATTTTGTCTGATGGAAAGATGCCTTGATGTTTGAAATAAAGAATCAGATTCTTTTAGGTAATCAGCAGCTTCCAAATTGTCATCATTTAAAAAAGAAATAAATAGTAGTAAAAATGCAAAAAAAAAAAAAAATAAGCAGACTTGAACTTCAAAATGATGAAAAAATGTAGAACAAACTTCGAAAATGAAAAAGTCCAAAAAAAAGTGCAGATGTCAAGAAAAAAGTTGAAATTAAAAATGCAAAAAATGCAGAAATAATGAACTAACTTGAAATTAAAGATGAGAAAAAATTCACAATAAAAATGCTGAATTAAGTAAAAACAACTTACTTTAAATTTCAACAACAAACTTTTTAACGTCAGAAGTTTCACTGAAACAAACTGTATTTTAATTTCCCACTATTTCTTCTCTAATCACAATGAAAATAAATATAAATAATTCCATAATGTATAAAAAAAAACTAGCATACTGATAAATGTTTTAATATTTTGTATCACTATATAGAATTAAAAATTAATAATCCTGGAATTTCATAAGGTTGATTTTTTCATCTGTGCCCATTCTTTAAGATTATTGATTATAAATCTTTTTTGTAAATTATTATTTTAAACATTTTCCTTTTAAATCTTTCATTGAAAAATTATCCTAGTCCTTATAAGAATATATTTATCTCATCATTCAAATTTTGGTCATGAATTATATATTACAAATCTATTCATACAATCCCATACATGTATAATATCATATTTCAATATATACATGAGCAATCTTCATCGATTATTTTTTTCATATTTCTTCTGTTATCCTTCATTCTACACTTATTTCACTATAGGAAACGTTTATCAACCATTTACATCTTTAAAGAATTTTAATATTTAAACAGCATTAAACTGTTGCACATGCGCTTTGGATTTTAACTATAAAATGAATGAATACAAACACTTCAAACACATGATGAAGTCTTTGAAAAAGATAGAATGGCCATCTATCTTTTTGAACCCAAACACTTTTGTATGGGTGAATCTTAAGTGTTTGAAAATGAAAGCGTGAAGATATTAAATAATCACTTTAAATTACTTTAAATTCTAATAAATTTCACCAGCGTCATTCATTCAAGCATGTAAAAGTAATTTAAAGTGATTATTTAATATCTTCATGCTTTCACATTCAAACACTTAAGATTCGCCCATACAAAAGTGTTTGGGTTCGAAAAGATAGATGGCCATTCTATCTTTTCCAAAGACTTTATCATGTGTTTGAAGTGTTTGTATTCATTCATTTTATAGTTAAAATCCACAGCGCATGTGCAACAGTTTAATGCTGTTTAAATATTACAGTTTGTAAAAAACATTGCAATATATAAAAATAATTGACTTATTTACATCTTTAAAGAATTATAAAAGGTTTTCTTTTCTGATTTAAATATTTTGCTTCATATAATACTAGATACTTATTATATGGTTTTCATATATCAATTTAATTATATTTAAAAATTTTATTATTATTATTTATAACAACATCATTATCCTGATTCTATAAAATGTTTAATTCTTCTTAAATAGTTTTGATCATTATAAAAAGCAGTGTTGTTTTTTTTAACCTTATGAAATATTTCCTTAATTAATAATTCTTTAAGATTTAAATCAGGTCTATTACTAAACAAACAATTGATTAATTTTAAATACTTTTTAAATTAAATAAAACAAACATTAACAGTTAAGATTATCTTTCCAAAGTTTTTAGGTCATCTATATTCCAATATTTGATCTAAAAGAAGCATTTCCCCTGAAATCATGATAGAACTTTTGTTTTAAGCAATGTATTTATCCCAAAGTGAATAAATAGCAGAGGTTAACGCATTGCTCTTAATGAAATATTTGTTGATTTATTCCATTATTATTATTAAAATATTATACTTTACTTATACATATTAAGCAATATTTATCACGTTTCTGAAATTTCAAAATCAAACTTTAAATAGATTTAAAAACTGCATGATAATTTATGATTACAGGCCGTTAGTTGTTTTTATATCCTTTTATTATTATTATTATTATTATTATTATTATTATTATTATTATTATTATTATTATTATTATTATTATTATTATTATTATTATTATTATTATTATTATTATTATTATTATTATTATTATTATTATTATTATTATTATTATTATTATTAAAATCGTCTGTTTTTTTTTGTTAAACAGTGACGTAAACATTAGCAATCTTTTTATCCTGATTGGTGATTCATTTTAAAACAAACTTTAAAATTGAAGATTTAATAAACTTATTTATTTTTTCTCACATAGAAAATCACATATCATATTTGATTTAATTTACAATATTACTAAAGTTTCTTAAACACTTTATATTATCACCTATACATTTTTAATATTCAATTTAAAAACCATATACATTTATTTTTAAATAATATTTTATTTATTTAAACTATCTAATCACATTAATTTATATTTATCAACTTCTTTAAAATGTAGCAATTTTGATTTTCCAAAAACGAATTAGATTTAATAATTATTAAAAATAAAACTGTAACCACATGAAGACTTTTCACACAGATAACATTATTGACTTTAACAAATATAACTGCTTTTAAACCGAAATTAAACAATCGTATTATTAGTTAATATATTACTGAGGTATACATTTTATATGATTTAGTAGTAAATGTAAGATTAATCTACTACAACGCACTCACACAAAATACACTAATACTTGATAAATATCTACTTTTAAATATATATATATATATTTACTATTTAACTATATTAAATTTAAAATTTTGATCATTTTAAGGAAAATACTTGTCTTTTTAAAGAACTCATAAAATCAAAAGGATACAATACATGAATATGTCATTAACTTTATTATATCGTCCTAAGAATAAAAAATAAAATATTAATTTTAAATTTTGCTATATGATAAAAATAACAATTTTGATACATTGCCTTTTAATAATATACATGGTCATTTTACATTATGATGTGTTATTTAAAACCATTTAGTAACAAAGTAAATATTTTAAATTAATTAAAAATTAATTTAATTCATCTTAGAATTGAGCTAACACAAATTGTTAAGTAAATAACTTCACAATGTTTAAATTAATTGTACCATTATAATTTGAGTTTCCACTTGGTGACCTTATGTCCATAAAAACTTTGTTAGTTTACTTATTTTATATAAATTCTAAGTTAATTAAAAATAATCCAAAGAGTTTACCTTATTATTCAATGACAATTTTGATAACACATAATAATGTAAAATGACATATCTATTTTCTAACAAGCAACATATATTAAAATATTAGTTTATGTTATCTCATAGTAAACAATTTTTTTAATTAATATTTTTTATATTCTTAGAATGACGTAATAATGTTAATGAGACATATATATATATATATATATGATCAATAGATGGTGTTTTACCAAAAACACTGACCAAGCATACGTTTGTTTACATAAATGACAAAAGAGTCAGAATTCTTTTTGTCGTTTATGTAAACAAACATACGCTTGGTCGGTGTTTTTGGTAAAACGCCATCTATTGATCATAAATACAAGCGACAGCAAGTTAACATGATTATAACTTGTTTTTGTTTTTCATTGATATATATTTGTTTTTCATATATATATATATATATATATATATATATCATTAACATAATATATATATATATATATATATATATATTATGTTAATGATAAATTACAAAAGTATCTAAATGATTTTATATAATAGGCATAATGAAAGACAGTATGTATTAATAAATTCATTAGTTGATGTTTGAAAAATAATACACAAAAAAAATACTAAATTATTATTAAAGTATGCATATGCAGGTATATATGTTGTTATTTAGTTTGGAGTACTTCAGAAGCATTAAATTTTATGTAATCAACATATTATTTTAAAATATTTAGTTGAAATAAAATGGATATTTAAACTGTTGATTAAAATATATAATAATAAATAGTTTTATAAAAATGTATATATTTTATTTTAAATATGATTTTAGGTACTATTAAAATGTATTTTATGTTTTTGATTTGATGTAATTATTATTTTTATAAAGTTTAGAAAAAAAATTGCGGATCACAGAATGCAGATGTATTTGAAGGAACTTTTATGGAATGGATATATGGATAATTAACTTTTAATAGGAAAAACTATGAAAATAAATGATATTAGAAAACATGGCAAAATATCATAACAGTTTGTAGGATAATGATATAAGTATGACTTTGTAAGGAGAAAAATATTAAGCCCATGTTCTTAGATTGGAAATATCTCTCATTTTAAGAATAAACAACACTGAATTAGGGTATGCGATGTGAATAAATTTATCTAGAAGTTTAACAAATAAATATGATGATATTGATATAGGTTTATAAAATATTTGCATAAAAGACTACATGTCTCTTGAGAATCATCTCATTGTAATAAGTATTAAAGATGAGTGCTACAATATAATTTTTAAGAATCTATGAATTAGAATTGACAAATGATATAGCTGTTACTTACTTAAAACAATATTAATGCTATAAAATTTTAATTATGTAATACTTCATTTAAAAAATAAAAACATCATCTAAACAGATAAGTTTTTAAAACAATAATAAGTTGGAATATATTTGGATTTAAATATAAGGGTCATAATACACTAAAGAAGATATTGTGAAATTTTTGAGCAGAATAAAGTATAAATGTATTTTCTTTTGTAATTATATAAAATATATAAATATAATGTAAATTTTTGGTGTATATAATAAATATTACTTTTGATGAGTTTTACATATTTGGGGCATTTCTTGATTGAAAAGCAAATTTAACCAGGTAGTGTATTTTATATATATTTTTTATTTTTATTTTTGGACTTCATATGTATGTTTAGTGTAGTAGACAAATATATCATTACCAAAAAAAAAAAAAAATGTTGAAGTAAATCGGAAAAATTAAAAAAAAAAAAATTTAATGATAATTTTAGTTCGTTTAAATAAAAATATGTGAGTTTGTTTTCTTTAATTACCATTAAAAAAAAATAGATTTCCATGTATACATATTTATGAGAGATATTGATGGAAGTGTGTGTATATATATATATATATATATATATATATATATATATATATTAATGTTTGTTAAGACAGTGCTTATTGTGATAAGAAAATAGCAAACAAATTAAACATATTATATATATTGTTCATATAATATGTTAGCTAGTAAGAATATTATATAAGCAGTTTACATTTATCATTTTAATGCCATATATTTGGAAATCCAAGTAGAGTTGGAGTAAGACCTCTTATCAGAGGTAAATATGATTACATTTGGTACTCTTAAACATAAGATTTGATAATAATATTTTCCTATTATATTTGGCATTTTAGGCATACTTTTGTTTATTCTATTACAACACACACACACACACACACATATATATATATATATATATATATATGTGTATATGTGTATATATTACCTAATATACCATTATATATATATATATATATATATATAATGGTAATTAGGTATTATATACAGTCTTTCATTTCACAGGGTACTTTCAGTTAATTTAATTTCTTAACCCTCCTCAACTGCCATTAAATTCAAAAAACATAACAGAGACAAACATCATCAATTCAAATCCCATAAATCCTAAATTTTAATGTTAGAAATTTAATTATATTCATTTTATTTCTATTTATTAAAGTTGTCTCTTTAATTTTTTTTTATTACTTTCAATATCAAACTTATATTTATATGTACTTTTATAATCCAAGAAAACTGAAATAGTCATTAAATCATGATTTCTTTTACTTTTCACATGATTATATAACAATTCATATTCCTTTAATTTTTTAATACTGCATCTCAATTCTCCTATATATGATATCATACATCCACAAAAATAATTGATACACAACATTACTGTTCTGCTTGACAGGTATGATACTCGAGTATTTAAAATATATAGGATATTTATTTTCAATCTTTAATTCCTTTAATTCATTATAACACTTTTTTTTAAATTGACATAAATTATTGTTAATCTGTTCAATCTTATAAGCAATTTTTGACAAATATTTCAAAATATTTTCATTTATCTCACTGGTAAAGGTATATTTTTTCATTAAGAAACAAAAACCCAAAACTTGCCCTCTTAAACATAATTGGTACTTTTGACTTATAATTTATATATTCTATTTTTTGCAATGGTTAGATTATTAACTTATAACTTAACATAGTATTGTAATAATTAAATCTAAATACAAAATACTGCTGCTTTGTTCCTTTTGAATAGGACATTTCAACACATTCAAATTATTTGCTTTTCTACAAGTAAATTTATAGTATTGGTATTTCCACAAACAAACACATCATTCACATACCTTTTGTAAAATTTTCAAAAGGTATGCAAATGATGCTTTTGTATGTGGAAATACTGATACTATAAATTTTCATATAAGGAAGTTAAATAATTTGAATGGCTTGAAAAGGCCTATTGAAAGAAAAGAACAAAAGTATTAAGTATTTAAATTTAATTATAACAAGAGAAAATAGTATGTCAATGTTATAAATTAATAATCTAACCATTGCAAAAAAGGAGATATATAAATTGTAAATCAAAAGTACCAATTATGCATAAGATGGCAAGTTTTAGTGTTTTTTTTTTGTTTTATGTAGAAAAATTATGTTATTACTAGTGTTTAATTGAAAAAAAATTAAGATATTTGCCAAGGAAGTTCTTGAAATTAGTTATAACATTGAACAGATTAACAATATGTCATGCCAATTTTTTTTTTTAAAATGTGATAATGAGTTAAATGAGTTGAAAATTGATAATAAAATATGGATATCTATTTCATACATTTCAAATACTCAAGTGAATTTTTTTAAGAATATGCATAAGATGTGTTTAATGTTTTATTTTGTGTTATACATAACATTAACAAGTTAATGAATAATTCTAAAAATGTCATATCTGTCAAGCAAAAAACTAATGTTATGTATTAATTTCTTGTGGATGTATGTTATCATATATAGGTGAATCAATATGCAGTATAATAGAAGAGATTAAAATAGCATAAATTGTTTGTTATACAAGTACATGAAAAATAAAAATAACACTGATTTAATGATCACAATGATTTAATGATCACTTCAGTTTTTTGAATTATAGAAGGTCATATAACTATAAGTTTGATGTTAAAAGTGTTAGAGTATTCATAAAGAGAGAATCTGTAATAGAATAAAAAATAAGAAGGCAATTTTAATAGACATTATAATTAATAGACAGACTGCTAACATTAAAATTTAGGATTCATTGGATTTCAATTGATTACATTTGCTTCTATGTATGTTTTATAAATTTGATAGCAGTTTAGGAAGGCTAACTCTTCAACTACTCATTTCATTGAAAATCTGATGATGGAATGTTAAAAGCCCTTGTTGATTCTAATATTATTGTTATACCCAAGTTGACTTTGCACTCTATCCCTTCACATATATGACATTAATCTGTCCATTTAAATAAACAGAAAATGGATGGCCAATATTATGTACATCCCTCTTCTATGTATTTAATTGAAAAGATTAAGGTCCTATATCTCAGAGTGTCATAAAGTCAACATGGGTATGACAGAAATATTGGCATCAACGAGGGCTTTAAGCAATCCATCATTATCTGATTTTTAATAAAATGGGTGTCTGAAGAAATGGAAAATGGTGAATATTGAAACTTATTGATTAAAGTTTGAAGATTTACTGCCTTAACATAAACTGATCACTTAGTGTATATATGTATAAGAGATTGTGATCTAGACCAACTGATGAATGCTGTTTCAGCTTGAAATTTGTACATCAGAGATCATTTATCTTTTTCACATGTATGTGGTCATTTGTATCAGTTGTATAAGATGGAATAAATAGCCATATGATAGAATTGATAGTCATAGGGAGCTTGAAAGTCTGAGATCAAGTCTCTTCTAATCATATTAAGTTAATTATAGATAATATACATTTATTTAAATATTGCATATCCAGCTTATATTGTGTCTTTCCCATGTATTTAAATGGACAGATTTAGATGCCATATGTGAGAAGTCAGAGTGACTTAAAGTTAACATGGAAATGACAATAATATTGGCATCAACAAGGGCTTTGAACATTCCAGCATTGGATTTTCAGTGAAATGGGTCACTGAAGTATTAGAAGGCAATGGAGATTGAAGCTTACTCATTAAAGTTTGAAGATTTACTGTTTTAATATAAACTGAGCACTGACTATATATATATATATATTAATAATTCAAACAAATATATTTAACACAGTATTCAAAATTAAATAATCTATTCTTTACCAGAAGTACTTTCAATTGTTTCACTGACAATCTTTATCAACTGTTAATACAAACGTACAGAAAATAAAAACTTGCATTACCCATCATTCAATCTATTCAAATTTCCCACAATTCTGTTGTCTAATATAAAGACAACAGAATTGTGGGAAATTTGAATAGATTGAATGATGGGTAATGCAAGTTTTTATTTTCTGTACGTTTGTATTAACAGTTGATAAAGATTGTCAGTGAAACAATTGAAGTACTTCTGGTAAAGATAAATTATTTAATTTTGAATACTGTGTTAAATATATTTGTTTGAATTATTATTATATAATTTAAAAATACAGACATTTAATGGTTGTAGTTATTTATATATATATATATATATATATATATATATATATATATATATATATATATATATATATATAATAGTGTGTGTGTGTGTGTGTGTGTGTGTGTGTGGGAAATGATGATCTGGATCAGCTGATAAGTGCTAGTTCAGCATGAAATACATATACTGGAGATCATTTTTTCTTTATCACATATATGTGATCATGTTTATCAAATGTTTAATACAGAATGGATAAGTGTAGGAGCATTAAATTCTGAGATCAAGTCCCTTCTAATTACATTAAGATAAGTATAAATGATATATATATATATATATATATATATATATATATATATATATATATATATATATATATATATTGTAGAAGAAAGCATAACCAATTGACAACAGTTATGGAAATAAATCAACAATTTTTGTTGATCCAGGCTTTCAGTGAAGATAAATCACTCTGTATTGAATGCTTTTCTCTGTAAAAATTGCTGAGATTGATTACCATAATTGTCTACACATATATGCATAATAAAACATGAACTTTAACATTTAACTGGTTATCACATGTAAATCATATCAATGTATTCCTCAAGTTTTAACTCAGCAGTGGTGTTCAGTGGTATCTATACTAAGTTTTACAATTCTGTTTCATGAAGTCTTAATTTTACTATACTAATTTTCAGAAAAATCCTAAGATGTCAGCATTATATGGACCTATACAGACATTTGTGTGTGATTTACAAAATTTTCTCATTGTTATGAAAAAGCTATGATGGAGATGACTTAGAAATGAGATTTGTGATTAGTTGATGCTTTAGTTTGTTTTACCCTATGGCTAAATACATGTGACTTTTAATGTTAATGATTATGACACAATATTTTGTAAAAGACATTATTAATCCCAAATCTACATCACAAATAGAGAATGTCTTTGAAACATTTTATTTTTAAAAAGATCACTCTTAGAAAGTTTATTTTTAACCTGAAGCAGGCTCTACTGGCAAAAAGAAAAATTACTTTTGTAAAAACTGTAAATAAAATATTCATTTAAATTTTAATAACAATAAATAATTTATTAACTTTTATATTTTTTTTGTTTCTTTGATCTGAACTAATTATAAATACATCAAAATTCTAATATCTAATATTTCATTCTTCTAACTTTTAAATAGGTACTTACATCTGTATATGGCATGTTCCATTCTTTTTAGATAAGAACAGTAGTTATATATTTATTTTCATGTTTTAAATATTAAATATTAATCATTTAGACATAATTATTTGAAAACTTAAATATATGACATTAGAATTAAAAGTATTAATATAATGTTTTTCTGAAGGTTTTTGATGATGGTCTATTATTAGATGTGATATATTGGGATTATTCCCATAATCTATGAGTGAATGTTGAATGTATAGACAATTTTAAACTTTATTTAACTTTCCAAATGCAAAACATTTGTTAGTAATAACACAGAAATAGCCAACATAGGTTAATAATAATTCTCCACTCTTCTTCAGGGGTTGTGGGCCTTTATGCACAGTGACAATATTCACTTAGAAGTTTAACTCTCACCTTTATATTCTTGAATATTGAATTTAAGGCAAACGCTCTAACCAGCTGAGCTATTCTGCCAAAGGCAACATATAATAGAAATTTGATATATTTATATATGAGGGTTGGTTCAAATCTTCCCAAGTCCTTCATTTTTTATATGAGCAAGGCAACTTAGTTTTTTTATATTATTATTATTATTATTATTATTATTATTATTATTATTATTATTATTATTATTATTATTATTATTATTATTATTATTATTATTATTATTATTATTATTATTATTATTATTATTATTATTATTATTATTATTATTATTATTATTATTATTATTATTATTATTATTATTATTATTATTATTATTATTATTATTATTATTATTATTATTATTATTATTATTATTATTACTACTACTACTACTACTACTACTACTACTACTACTACTACTACTACTACTACTACTACTACTACTACTACTACTACTACTACTACTACTACTACTATTATTATTATTATTATTATTATTATTATTATTATTATTATTATTATTATTATTATTATTATTATTATTATTCCTAAGAGCATGATTAATTAAAGACTCCCATTACATTGTGTATTACCACATTGGGTTGAATTATAAGGTTATTTACTAAACACCACATAATCACCATCTCTTATGCTAGAACTAGATGGGGATTATATGCACAAGCCTTCTGGAATCTATTGATTACTCTGGTTGGTACAGGGTGGCACTATTGTATGGAGAGTTTTACCTGTTTAATAAGATTATTTACTATTGTCATATGAGCAGCTTCCTTGAATTTTCTTATATGTATTTTTACCTCTTTATACAATAAATTTGTATTTTCCCAATTAAACATATGATCATTAATACATACATGATATACTATGGTAGACACATCTGTTTTTAACCATTAGTGTGTGTTCTTTTAATCACTGTTGATCAGGGAGATAGGTCTCACCAATATATTTCCTTCCACATTCACATGGAATTCATAGATGCAGTTTTTGTTCATTCAGCATTTCCAGTTTAGGCTTAGTAGATGTAAGAATTCCTTGATTTATAGTATGGCTTTGGAAAGCTGTTCTATGTGTATATTCTTACTTCTACTAAGCCTTAACTGTAAATGCTGAAAAACAAAAACTGCATCTATGAAATACCATGTTAATGTGGAAGGAAATACATTGGTGAGATCTATCTTCCAGTTGAACAGTAATTAAAAGAACACAAGCTAATGGTTAAAGGTGAAAAAACAGATGTAGCTACTGAAGCAGATCATGTATATACCAATGACCATATATTTCATTAGGAAAATACAAAGGTATTAGATAAAGAGAAAAAAATGCATAGAAGAAAATTCAAGGAAACTACTCATATGACAATGGTAAATAATTCTATAAGTCAATATAGTGTGCCAGTGCACAATGTATGGAAGCATCTAATTAATCTTGTTCTTAGGAAAAATATTAAACAATAATAGTAATAAAACAACTAAATAGTCTTTCTCATATAAAAAAAATTGAAGGACTTAGGAGGATTTGAACCAATCCCTCATATATAAATATATCAAATTTTTACTATATGTTAGCTTTGAGAGAATAGCTCAGTTGGTTAAAGTGTTTGCCTTAAATTTAATATCCAAGAATCTAAAGTTCAGAGTTCAACTTCTAAACAATTATTTTCACTGTGCATAAAGGCCAGCAACATCTGAAAGAGAGTGGAAGATAATACTACTCAAATTACTAATCTGTTTTGTCTAGTTGTGTATTATTACTAACAAGTTGTTTATATTTGGAAAGTTTAAATAATGTTTAAAATTTTCTATACATTAAACATTCACTCATAGATGATGGAAATAGTCCAGCATATCTCATCTATTAATATATATATATATATATATATATATATATATATATATATATATATATATATATATATTAATATATATATATATATATATATATAATAAATAATAAAAAAAATTGTAAATATAAATGTACACATATGGTATTTTTGCAATAGAATATGTAGTAGGTTCTATTCAAAATGCAATAGGTGGGTACACACAATGAATGTGTTAAAAATGAATATAATATTAGCAGTTGGTTATTAAACAACATCATAATTTGATAGTCTATAGATTCCCTTTACCATGTAATTGTAGTGTTGCCTTAATAATAAGTTTGTAATAAACATGAGTACTATGCTGATATAATTTATGTATTTATGTATGACTATTAATGTTTGCATTTCTACTATAAGGCAATATGTTTTTTTTACGTTTTTTGGCAAATAAGATCAAGCAATTTGAAAATATTCAATATCAAGTTAATCAACTTTTAGATGATAAAAGATGTATCTGCTGTTCTTGTTTTATGCCCTAAAATTAATTAAATACCCATTTAATGGAGAACACATTGGCTACTTAAAAAATCGTAAGCTTTTTTGAAAATAGTTATTTGCCTAAAAACAAAATTTAGGTTTGTCAAAATTTATGCCCTAAGCTATGATTATGGCAAAAAAGATAATCACAACATCGCAATATTCTTTAATATGTATAAAATTTTAATATATCTAATTTTTTAATCGTTACTAATATTCAAAAGTAGTTGATCTTTCTTTATCGATCCTATCACAAAATACTTCTAAAATTAGAAAATATTTGATTTGACTCATTGTAACCTGTTTGCTGTGATGGTGCATATACTAACCTGTTTGTGGTGATATTACTAACAGTTGAATGCATTTGGAATATTTAAATAAAATTAAACTTCTCTAAAGACATTCAACACACACATTAGATGATGGAAATAGTCCATTATAAAAATACAGCTAGAACACCATCATCACAAATCTTCAGAAAAACAATATGTTATGTTAATTTAGCCTAAAGATAAAGTCAATGCTAAATTGTTTGAAATAAAGATCGTACATACATTAAGCAAGTAAAGTTTATCCAATGTAATAATTTGTACTCTATTTCTTTTTTTAAGAAAATCAACTACACTAAAATTTTCATCAACCTTAGATATAAACTTGAGTTAATAAAGTGTTAAATTTTTTGAAGAAAAGCTATTCCATTTAAATCTTACTTCTTTTATTTTCCTCCATTTTTTAATCTCTAAAATCAAAAATGTTGATGATTTTAAAGGTTATCTCTCACTATTAAAATATTACAAAAAAGATAATAAAGAAATGAAAAAAAACTTTCTTTTAAAATTTATATCACTAAAGTAAATGTGAATGTTCTTGAAAAAATGAATTCAAAATGAAAAAGTAAAAAAAAAAGAGTAATATATTACAATAACATTTTTTTTCATTTAAATTTAGAGTGCAGCAGTGTAGTATTAATGTAAAAAAATAAATACAGTTTAAAATCTTAGCACATAGTTAGATTTAAATTATTGATTAGATTTTAAGACAGAATATAAAATATTAATGGAAGTATAAACGGACATAACTTTGCATCTGGAAATGACTTGGACTGTTTTAAATGATAAAGAAAATTCGTGTTAAGCACTCATTTTTTAAATGTTTTTTTTTTTCTTTTTTACTATATATTGAATCAATTATTTATTAATAAATAAGCAAAGTTGACGATATCGAATATTTTTAGTGTATATTATTAGGTTTTCTTTCTTTTTTAAAAAAAAGTATTGTCTAAATGAAGCAAAATCATTCAGGCTTCTATAAACGTCAATTCTTTTTTTTAAGCAAGAGAATCAAACTTTAAAATATTTTATCAAAAATATAATATTCATAACTAATATTGTATTGTCATTGAAATTAAATGTAAGAAAGACGCTTGCTAAATATTTCACATCAAATATTGCTTTCTAAAAACACAGATTTGAACTATTGGAATAAGGAGAAGAAAAAAAAGGAGGCTATAAATATCAAGTTTCAATGGTGAATTAAAAAAATATATTGAAAAAATGATTTTAAAAAGAAATAGATATATTGAAAAGAAAACGTAAAAAGAAGTTATTTAATGAGGAATTAAGATTGTAAATAAATTGGTTTAACTGTAATTTAAGAAGTGGAGAAATTATAAAAGATGTACATAAGATATCCTAGATGATTAAAGAAAATGAATAAAAAACGATGTTAAACAATGGGACAATTGTAACTTTATTAATTAAAAATGCAAAAGTTATAGAGAAAGTAATTTGACGTGAAATGGAAACGACTTTTAGGCAAATAATATTGCAAATAATTTTCTGTAATATAACGCATTTTATTTTTATTTTTTTGTCAAATTTATGCTTTTAATAGGACAAGGAGATATTAACAGCTTTCATGAATTTAACAAGATATATATACTATGTGTCTATTTTATTAATAAATAATATTTACCATAACATTTCATTCATGACAATAGTGATCTTTTTAAAATACATGTTCTAACATTTTAATGTGTTTTTAAATTTCATTATTAATGGATTATGTCCTGTACATGAGGGGTCAGATTGGTCTTAGGTCAACATGAGTGTGACAAAAATCTCGGATTCAGGGTGGCCATTCCATCATCAGATTTTCAATTGGGTGGACGGTTGAAGAAGTGGAGTGTAGAGTAGATTGAGGCCTGACCATTAAAGTATGAAGATTGGCTATCTTAATATATAACTGAGCACTTATATATGTGTGGAGATGGTAATCTGGACCAACTGAAGATTGCTGGTTTAGCATGAAATACGAATATTGGCGATTATTTATTATTTCAACATATATGTGTTCGGGTTTATCAGTGTTATGAGATAGAGTGGAGAGTGGTGGGTGGTATGAAAGTCTGTGTTCATATACCCTATATATTGCATATATAGACACAAGTATATAATAAGCCTGAGTTTCAGTTAAATTTCATTATTGTAGATTGTTGTTTAATATTTTGTGGATGGTATTTAAATTTAATTGTTTATTACAAGAAGAAAAAATACATTTACTTTTTTTTTTCAAAAGTCTTGTTTCTTCACATTAAAGAATAGGATGTATAGTAGGATTTTATAAGTTAGATATTCATATTATTCACATGATTAATTAAAAAATATATATTAGAAGTGAGACCTTACAATTTCAAATATGTTTGTTATTTATATGTAGTAAAATAATATTTTTGTGGTAAATTAATGCTTATGAATAAGAATGCAGTATAAATTTAATTAGTGTTATGCCTAACTTTCTTAAATATTAAATCTTATAATTTTTTTTCGCTTTTATAAGTTGTTTTTCTTTTTAGTCGCTCTATTATTAAAGCATTCACTGATTATTCAGCGCCTAATTATCTACCATTAAGTAGTTTATTTGATTTACTACAGAAAGACTGTCTTACAATAAATTGAAGCACTGAATTTATTTCACCTTATTCTTTTTTATAATAAGGAGTTTCAGCAATCTAAAATGTAATTTCAACCCACTGTGCTTATATGTGTTTGAAGCCATTTAATTATTTTTAAATTACATTAAGTGCATTCACAGTTTCTGAATTATAATATAGTTTCAAGTTTTATTACAAATTTTCAGTTCATTTTTCAAATGTTTTCATGAGATTTTGAGTTATTTATAAGTATCCTACTTCTGCTTTATTTTCAACTTGGATTCAAAACAGTAGGATTTCTTAAGTTCAACCATTAATTTGTATTGCAAAACAAAATGAAATATGGATATCATGTGCATAAATAGCTTTGTCCCAGTTTTTAATCTTAAGTCCTCATTAGATAAGTTAAAAGTCAGAAATAAGCCTGTTTGTGATGAGATATCAATTGGATTCTAAAAATTAAGTCACAAGTTCATGTCTATAGAATATATGCATAGAGACCTGTAAGCTAAGTCAAATATTTTCTCCCTCTAAAACCTTTAACTACCAGACTAAAATAATGTATTTCTTATTCTTTATTATGATCCAATTATTTTATTCAACCTTAATTGTTGTTTTTCTTCTATTTCAATGTTTTCACTATACTGTTCTTATTTTCTTCCATTTTATTATAAATCTTTTAACAATAAATACACATGCACATAATAACTTTCTCTGTCATTATCTTTACTTTTACATTTCACCCATCTCTATTCTGATCATCATCCAATATCTTGAATTTGAAAAGTTAATATTCTTATTTTCTCTCTCATTCCCATGTAAATTATATCAATAATCTAAAATTACTTCATTTGTACCATTTTTTAAAAATCTATAATTATTTCCCCTGCACCAAATAACAATTGGATGCCTTTAGTTTTATTATACATGTCTTCATACTTTAGAAAAAAATTATTTTTATATAAATTCAATTTAGTTTTATTCATATTCATTTTCAATAACTCTACTCTTTTGTAGCTAACTAATATTTCCTTTTATTCCACCTTAAACCATTAAATATTACATGATCACTATTTTTTATGATAGCACATTACTGTTATTAAAACAGGCAAAACTCTTGATACAGTAGTGCCACTCAGTGCCAACCAAAGTAATCTATGGATGCCAGAAGGCCTGTACATAAAATACCTATTTAGTGCCTACTCATGCAATATCCCAAGACTATTTTCTGGCTTGTAGCCTTCATCAGTGAGGAACTTTGAATTTGAGAACACTGCACTTAGATCTTATGATCTAATGCAATCCTCCAGCAGTGACCTTTTTATCTCTACTTAACTACAAAACTCTGAGTATAAAATTGAAACACAATATTTTTAATCTAAGCTCAATAGCTTATCTAGTCATATGGGTCTGAACCCAGTTCAATATGTATACATTTTGGTGTTTTTGTCTCTTTAACAACCATAGCCACCACTATCCTTTTAGGCAGGATTGATGTTAAATGACTAAACATCACAAGATCACTATTTTTACGCTAGCACATTACTGTTATTAAGGCAAGCAAAACTCTCCACATATTAGTGCCATTCAGTGACAACCAGAGTAATCAATGGATGCCAGAAGGCCTGTGCATAAAATGTCTATTGAGTGCCTACTCATCCGATATCTCTAGACTTGTTTCTGGATTGTGGCCTTTATCAGTGAGGAGCTTTGGATTTGAGAGCACTGCACTTAGATCTTATGATCTAATGCAATCATCCAGCAGCCACCTTTTATCTCTACTTAACTATAAACTATGAGCATAAAATTAAAAACACAATATTTTCAATCTAAGCTCTATAGCTTATATAGTCCAGTGACTTTTAACCCAGTTCAGTACACATACATTTTGGTGTCTTTGGCTCTTTAACAACCATATCCTCCACTATCCTATTAGGGCTGCATTAGATCCTAAGATCTAGGTGCAGTGCTCTCAGATTCAAAGCTCCTCACTGATGAAAGCCACAAGCCAGAAACTAGTCTGGGGATATTGGATGAGTAGGATTGAAATAGAGATTTTATGCACATGTGTCTTCTGACATTCATTGATTACTTTATTTGGCACTGAGTAGCACTACTGTATGGAGAGTTTTGCCTGTTTTATTCCACCTTATTTGTGCAAATGCATTCTTCACACAATTATTTCATTTTGTAAATAAATACATGGAAATAAATTGTTTATCTATTAGTTTTGCGTAATGTAAAACTTTTTTTTCAAACATATTCTCTTTTCCATATAATCCAATTAAAAAAAAAAACTTATTACTAATCTGCTTTCAATATATATATAAATTTAAACATTCTAAATATTTTTTAATATACTTTTAATTTAACACATTAAAAAAATCTACTTCTTTCAACATGAAAAGTCTAATTTGCTGTCATTTTCTGTATAATATAAAGTGTACTATTTTCTGATGTTAAGGCAGGTGCTGCAATTACTTTCAAAATAATTCTACATAATTCATATTTATTTTATGAAAAAACATATCATATTATTAATATCCCCATGTTTTGCTGTTTTCTTCAATTCAATTCCTAACCATTTGTATGCTTTCATTTTCCATTTAATAAAATATTTAAATACTAATATGGACCCCTACTTCATCAAGACAAAACCTTTTTCTTTTTATCTTTTACTCTTAAATTTCCCATTAAATACATACTACAATCTGTAGTTTTTTTCACTGAATTTAATCTTGATACTTTGTGCTTGATGTGGATACCATATTAATACTATCAAAATATATCTCTTCAATTGTTTATTTCATTTAGATCTCATTGCTAATTTATTATGACCAAAATGCTATTTATGATTTTTGGATGTAGCATGTGGCATCTCTTGGTCAATTTTGGTCACACTTTCTTCATTTTAGGCTTATTTTATAAGAAATTCAAAATTTTAAATTGTACTTCTTAAAACATATGCATATAGTATTATATTTTGAAAAAGAAAAAATTATTTGCTGGCTAGACCAGTCTCTTTTCTCTGATTGGATGTCTGCCACATCTGGAAATTGTCTTGTAGATGTTTCTAAATGACAAATTCAGAATTGAAACAAAGATGTTCTACACATCTGTAATTGATTTTGTTGTAAATAATTATATTTATTGTAATTTTTTACATTCATAAATACAATTTTACATTATTTTATCAAAATATAAAGTTTGATTCCAAAAAATTTTAATATTACAAGAAAAATATGTTTGTAAAGGTAATCATTTTTGAAAACAGTTGTTGACACCTAACAACTCTAATTTGAATAACAGGTGTTTCTAAATAAATCAAAATAAAATCTTCCATGCATTGTATTTTGAAGTAAATAATTACATCTCTCATATTTTTTTTACAGTCAAAAATAAAATTTTATATTACTTTATCAAAATATAAAGGTTAATTTGAAAAATTTTAAATATTACAAGAAAAATAAGCTTGGAAATGATAACTCTTCATAAAAGTAAATTATTTTGACAGCTACAAACTGAATAATGACACCAGGGATTTGTTGAAATATAATTATTTTGTTTTACCACTGACTATTTTTTTTTCTTATATTTTTTCTTCAGTTATTAACATTACAATTAACTAATTTGAATCTAAAATTATTTAATTTTTAGAAGCAGATTTAAAAAAAATCTGTGTATTTTAGATTAATATTTTAACAATAGAAACTGACTGGAAATGAAACTGATGAATAATATTATTCTGTGATTTAAGTAGTGGACCAATACAAAAATTAGACAAAGATTAACCTTTTAAATAAGTTGAAAGAATCAATTAAAAGGTTTTAATTGTAAAGGTACATTCGATAAAATTAAAATCGTTTAAAACTCTCATTTTATTAAAATTATATAATTTTTAGTTAAAAATTGTTTCATATATATATATATTATTAAAATATTTATAATGGGAATATAAAAATTGTTTCATATATATATATTAAAAATATTTTAATGGGAATATAAAAAGTAAATTTTAGATAAATTTTAATAGTGTGGAAATGACCATTGCTGCTCATCAAATATGTAACATTTATGAATATAAATACTTATTCAAAAATGATTATTCCATGGAATATTTACTTCAAATAACTACAATTACTCAAATATATACTTAATAGCAATTTTTAAATTCGGTTGCATTACGAAATATATTCATATATAAAATATAAAATATTTATATTTGAATTCTTAGAAGTTTATTGAAATAAAAGCCTTTTTTTCTATTAGGGTTAAAAGCCTTCTTGATTAAGACAACAGATAAATCATATACAGCTTATAACTTAAAACAGCATGAAAAAGTGAGGCTGTGCTATTTAATAATTTTTTTTATATAAAATTTGGAATAAATATGCATACATCTAATATTCATGTTTTAAAACTTTTTTGGAGATTAATAAAAATATAAATCATTTAACTTTACTTGACATTTAGTATAATGGGTCTTTAAATATACATTTTTATTCACTAATTATATTTAATTCATAAACACCCTTACCATAGACTATTGAATGATTAAATTTTCAATTATAGTTAAGCCTTTTTTTTTAAAGATTTCTTTTAAAAATGTGTATAATCTTTTTTTTTTTTTTTTTTAAATAAACATTTCTTCCTAAAATATAATTAATTAGTTTATCCATGATGGATAAAATGAATGAAAACAAGTAAACAAGTTTGTACAAAATAGAATATTTAACAAAATATAAACATTATATATATTAATTCATATTTAGGAATAGGCATATTACTATTATATATATGTTAAAAGTATATTATATAAGATGTACGATACACTGCCATCAATAATTTTCATTATTTTTTTTTAAATATCTAAGACCGAATCTTATAAATATAATATACACAGTCTCAAACTACAATACATCATAAATATTAGTTATCTTTTTACTTATAATTTATTTAATGATTAACATAAGACAAATTTCAGGAAAAAATATAAAGTGTGTTAAATTTAATTTTCAAGATTTTTTTTACCTCTATACTTTTTTTTTAATGTGTCAAAGCATCGGCTGGGAAGCAAACCCGTGAACTCGGGACAATTGCTTATAAGGCGGCTGTGTTGACCACTCGTCCACCAACGCTTGACGTGCAAAATTTTACTAAATCAATAAATGCTTTTGTTGGATTAATATATTGATATATATCGATTACTTCATTATGTCTAAACAAAAATTCTATGTTAAGAAGTTTGTTTCATGTTTTCGTGTATGTATTTCCAATATCATATGAAACTAATAATATAGGAAATTTTACATAGTTATAAATTAATAAAGAATGCATAGTGAAATATGTAGGTAAATACTATATAAAAATTTATATACTGTAACCAAATATTTTATAATATGTTACAAAGATACTTTTTAATATTATTGTAAACGAAAGCATGCACACATCTCTTAACTGTTATACATACTAAGTTGTTTTGTAATATAAAATATGACAATATTTTCATTACAGAGTTTAAGAGAGGTCCCTGTCATAAATATCATTAATTATAAAACAAGAATATGCTTATTTCATTTATAGTTAATGTTGTTTAATGCTTAGCACAGTTGATGAAAAACCTCTCAAACTGATGATAGGTGAAACATATTACAATAGTATACAATTCAAAATGTGACTACTATACGTAACTTTTTTTATTATTTAAGCAATAATTCAATAGAGAATATTTAAATATTTATTGACTTTCTCATTAAAATATTATGAATAAATAATGAAAACATAAATGACGAAGACATTTGATTGGATTTGCCCATCTAACCTAAATGGCCATCAATTCAGCAGAAGTACACATTCATAACTATTTGTTTTTTTTTCTCATGCTTTTATTTAACTATTTGAACAAGAAAACTATTTAAAACAAGATTTAAATATATATATATATATATATATATATATATATATATATATTTAAATTTATATATATATATATATATATATATATATATATATAAACAAAAAAAGACTTATAAATCCAATAAACAATATTATATTTCAACCAGAGGACTGGTTTTTATCAGAAAGAAAAAAAAATACACAGTAAATTGGCGATAATCAAAAATTACAGATTATATATATATATATATATATATATATATATATATATATATCACATGTTTTATTATATATATATATATATATATATAATAAAACATGTGAAAAACAAAAAATAAAATAATATTATATATGATAGGAATTTATATTAATTAATAAGTATATTAAACTTTAACTGACTTCAAATTATATCTTGGCTAACATTAACATAACAATTTATAACTTTGTTATATTTATCTAAATACAATAAATCATCATTAAAAATTTGTAAGAAATTAAGGGATAAACTGTGGACTTTGGCATACTTCTGTAAGATTCTAATACTGATCCCTACTGTTTATTTCTAGAGGGTATTTAATACTGTTTCCAAATTTACCTCTGCTTACCCTAATACCATGAAATTTGTTGTAATCACCTTTACTGATATACCTCCACATAATTAACATTAATTGATTTTAATCCTGATGTTAATTATTAAACATTCATTAGGAAAATATTTTGGGAGGTTTACAGCATGACTCATAGTGTTAATCAACATCAACCATATAAATCTTGCCTATTATCATCAATAAACAGATACTCATAAAATTTAAATTCTGAAATCTGGAATTTAATATCTCAATTTCCTTATCAAAACCAATTTTGATGCTTTTACTTCTAGTCATATATCATAGGAAATAGGTATGCTAACAGTGACTGTCACTGTTTTTTAGTGATAAGTCTGAAGAAACAAAACATCATTTTCTGTTTCACTGTCTTGACCTTTTTATAAATGTAAATAATATTGAGTCAATTACTAAATTGCACACTTTCATTATTTCTACTGTCATTGATAACATGAAATAGTACCTTTCCCCTTCAATTAGGGTTAGGGTTACTATTTTCTTTATGTTTACCCTTTGGGTCCTGTTGCAATTCTATATCTAGGAAATTACAGTCTGTTTTACAATAACATTTCAAAAATTAAAAACTGAGACAATGTGCTTGTCCCTCCAACATTGTTGATGATACATGGAGCCTGGAGTCTCTTCTAACACAATTATAAGTAGATAGTTTCTTTTATCTTTTTGTTTACTTTTATATATCTTTGCAATGTATTTTCAGATTGTATTGTTTTGAATTTTTATATCATTGTATTTATCTGTTTTTATGATACACATTATAAATCCTAATTCAATTTCAAATCATCTTTCCAAGTTTTTTAAAAAAATTATTGCTTAATATTTTTTTAATATATATATATATATATATATATATATATATATATATATATATATATATATATATATATATATATATATATATATATATTAGTTTCCAACCAGTAACCACCTAAATATTCACAGTAAATATAGCAACCAATATTTCTAATTGCTGTCAAGGCAACCTTCACACCTTTTAATAGCAAGAATGGAAATATATATATATATATATATATATATATATTGTAAGAGTGTACATTTATATATATATATAAATTGTAATATATATATATATTAACGGTCAATGAAAAAAGCCTTAAACGTATCTGCACTACATGGGCGCCATCTAGGCGTTTGCACCTAGAAAAATTTATATAGTAGGCAGATACGTAAGTTAAGATTCATAAAAACTTTTATATATATTATTCTGACTGTTTGCCCAAGGTCACTATCTCATAGAGTAGCAGAGATTTTAAACATTTTTATAAGTTTTAATAGATTTCTATTCTCAAAGTATATATTAAATATTTAGAACAATAAAATAAAAAAAGCCACTGCCAGTAATTAACACACAAATAGATTTTATTAACGCACATTTAAAATTGAGGAATAAATTTATTTTAACATTAATAATTTTTTTAAATTTTAAATTCAAATTACTATTTAAATAGACCACACAGATGGATATTTAAATTATATGTTACTTTAGAATGTTGAGTATAGATAGTCTACATAGATTTTTTTTCCACTTAAAAACTTATCAAAACATTCATTCAATCTCAGACTAGAAGTTTGTAGCCAACCCAATGCCTGCTTCCAGATATATAGTCACAATCAATGTAATATGAAGATGCTAGCATAAAACTACGCCAACAGGAATGTGCATCTGACAGCATGATATTATTTGAAGGAAATGATCCATGTCCAGAACAGGGAAGTATATCTGTCTGACTAAGGAATCATATATGGTTATTTTTAAAGAGTGCTACGTATGGGGGAGAGGGGTCTTTCTGCCATCTTATAACTCCCTGTCCATAGAGCTAGAAGGGTCAATGGCGCAGGAAATACATTTGTGATTGCCTCTTTGGGGTCATGCATTCAGTTGGGCACGTTGCCCTGTATGTTAAACACGCTTCACATTACATTAATATAAACACCCATATATCCCTCCACAATCATTACCCTAACTATGAAACAAATAGCCTGAAATTAAAATCCCTTAAATTAAACATAAACGAATTTAAACATAGTTATTAATCTTTATCCATGCAGCTATCTACACCCAACTTTAATTTAATACATTTTATTTATCAGATATAAATAAATAACCTAGTTAAATACAAACATAAATAATTGAATAAAAAAAAATGGAAATGATTGAAATAGCAAACGTATATAAAAACAAATATTTATAATTGATTTAGAGTTCTATTCTTGGTCAGATATGAGTACATTTATTTATATTACTTTTTTTCCTTTGGATTGATTACTTATTGATGTTATACGGTAATTATTTAAAAGAAAGTTCTATTGGTAAATGTTTATACTTTACGGATTCTGCAGATTTTGAGGTCCATCTTCATGATCACTTATGTAGATTGTTTGTTCTTCCTTTTTAAAAACAAAGCTGCTACTTGCCATTCCTTTTTGGTCCCTAACTGTCATAGGGAGGTCTCAGCTGGTTGTCCAGAAAATGAAATTTATTGCAGACTTCCACATCATGAAAATCTGCAATATAGCTAGTTATAACAACATCTTCATAGTCAGCTCTCAGATCACAATTATAATAATTTGGCTTTTATATTTTTATTAGTCTCTTATCATCCAATCTTTGGATTCAACTGGCAAGACATCACTAATCCTTTGGTGTTTCAATTATGGTCCGTGCTGACGTTTCTGGTGTTTGCATTGGTCATTTAATTTCTTTGTACTCTCTTATCTGACCCTTTAATTTATTTTAAATGCCTCAAGGGTCAGTTTGATTTTGAACAATCATTTAATTAATAAGACAAACGTTTCCATTTTCTAAGATTATAGAAATCAACACTATTTCTATTTTCAAAAATATCAAATCTTTATATCTTTACTTTTTTACAAAAAAATTACTTTCAAATATTTTTTTTTTTTTTTAAAGTTTTTCAAGTTATCCATCATGCAATCTATATATATATAAGTTAAACAGTTTTTTAAATATCAGTTTTTAAGTTAAGTTTTTTTCTTTTTAATAAATCAATTTTTATTTATGATCTTTTATTTTAATTTTAAAATAATGTGACGGGATATTATTTTCTGTTACAGTATATATATTTATAAATTGTAATAAAATACATTTGTAAATAAAAAACAAATACTTGATTTTGTTTAATAATCTCAGCCAACTGCTGATGTTAATTTATTAGAATTTATTAGAAATGACTTTTGGGAAGTATTTGATATTCTATCACATGATTATAGCCCAAACCTATCAACATCAGGAATCTTAAAAATGGGAAATTCATAGAGCTCAACGTAATAACAAATAGAAGATACTATTGATAGGGTTGTACTATTATTGTGTAATTTTTATCTGTGAATTATCTAGCTTATGCAAAACCAAGTTTTATATATATATATATATATATATATATATATATATATATATATATATATATATATATATATATATATATATATATATGAAAAAAAGTTACTTTAACCCAAATGTTAATATATACCATTACAAATATCCAGTAATCCCTCTTTTAAAATCTACACCAAGAAACCTTGGATCCACTTTAGTTGTATTGCTAAACGATGTTAAATAAGCAAACGATCTTAAATTTTGCTAATAAACTAACAAGTTTACAAAGTTATTAAATAACTTTGTAAACTTGTTAGTTTATTAGCAAAAATTTAAGATCGTTTTCTTTTAAAATTTCATGCTCTGTGTTTGAGTAGGTCTGTATTTCAATATTTAACATCGTTTAGCATACAACCTTAAAGTGGTATCATTTAGGTTTGCTATTATTGAGATATAGATCTTTAAACAGAGGCATTACTGGATATTTGTAATTGTATAATGGTTTGTATATTTTCTATAATTATTTCAGTTAGTGTTAACAGTAACTTTCTTTTCATTTATAGTTTGGGAGGAATTTAAAGATTAAAATCTAATGTTTAGTTTGTCTTTAATAACTTTGTAAACTTGTTAGTTTATTAGCAAAAATTTAAGATCGTTTGCTTATTTAAAATTTCATGCTCTGTGTTTGAGTAGGTCTGTATTTCAATATTTAACATCGTTTAGCATACAACCTTAAAGTGGTATCATTTTAAGGTTTGCTTATTATTGAGATATAGATCTTTAAACAGAGGGCATTACTGGATATTTGTAATTGTATAATGGTTTGTATATTTTCTATAATTATTTCAGTTAGTGTTAACAGGACGTAACTTTCTTTTCATTTATAGTTTGGGAGGATTTAAAGATTAAAATCTAATGTTTAGTTTGTCTTTAATAACTTTGTAAACTTGTTAGTTTATTAGCAAAAATTTAAGATCGTTTGCTTATTTAAAATTTCATGCTCTGTGTTTGAGTAGGTCTGTATTTCAATATTTAACATCGTTTAGCATACAACCTTAAAGTGGTATCATTTTAAGGTTTGCTATTATTGAGATATAGATCTTTAAACAGAGGGCACACGTTACTGGATATTTGTAATTGTATAATGGTTTGTATATTTTCTATAATTATTTCAGTTAGTGTTAACAGTAACTTTCTTTTCATTTATAGTTTGGGAGGAATTTAAAGATTAAAATCTAATGTTTAGTTTGTCTTTAATAACTTTGTAAACTTTGTTAGTTTATTAGCAAAAATTTAAGATCGCTTGCTTATTTAAAATTTCATGCTCTGTGTTTGAGTAGGTCTGTATTTCAATATTTAACATCGTTTAGCATACAACCTTAAAGTGGTATCATTTTAAGGTTTGCTATTATTGAGATATAGATCTTTAAACAGAGGGCGTTACTGGATATTTGTAATTGTATGATGGTTTGTATATTTTATATATATATATATATATATATATATATAAATATATATATATATATATATATAAAATATATAAATTATATATACTATATATATATATATATATATATATATTATAAAGAGTTTGAACACAGACTTTAAACTCTCTTGAGCTATCTATTCTATCTCATAAAACTAATACACATGACCACAAATATGTGAAAAAGTTAAATGATCTCCAATATATGTAATTCATGTAGAACCACAATTCATCAGTTGGTCCAGATCATCATCGCTCATATATATATAATCACTGCTCAGTTTATATTAAAATAGTAAATCATCAAACTTTAATGGACAGGTTTCAATCTAATCCTTTTTTCAATCTTTCAACTCTTCAGCCATCCATATGATACAAAATCTGATGATAGAATGCTCAATGATGTCAATATTATTGTCATACCCATGTTGACCACAAGTCATTCTGGACCCCATGTATCAGTATCAGCTAAGGATTTGGGTATTCAATTTTCAGATTTTCAATGATATAGATGGCTGAAGAGTTAGAAGGTATGGAAGATGATGATTTGGACTAACGGATAACTGCTGCTTCAGCACAAAATAACTATATTGGAGATCACTTATCTTTTTCACATATGTATATCAGTTATATGAGACAGAATAGATGGTTGAAGTGAGCTTGAAATATGTATTCAAATCCATTATAATTACATCAAACTCCAACAGGTAGTTCACTACTTTTGTACAATTTGCTGTTTTGTACTTTTGATTTTTATTGATATATATGACAAATCATGCATACTTTTATGTAATGATTTATTTATTTTTCATGGATTATTAGTTGCTAGTCCCTCTATACCTTTCTAACATTAATCACATCCATTTTCAGTTGCATAGGTTTAGTCTTGTGCAGGGACCTTTTAAATTAGTGCATATCCAGATAAGTTTGTCTTGTCAATTTTTGCTAGAATGTGTGCTATCATTTTAGGTACATTTTATTTTGATGAAAAAAAATTGCTCTTATTAATTCATCAGGGTGATAAACATAAAAAGAAATCATAATCTTGTAATCTCCATAAAATCGATACAAATATGACAATTTTTTTTGCTTCAATCAATCATTCATATAATTTAAGCCATTTAACAATATGTTTAATTGTGGGAAACAATAACAAAATTAAGGACTATTTCTAAATTCATATCTTTCAAGCTAAACTTTATTAAGCTTTTAACATTTTTTTAAATATTACTCATTTAAATATTATACATATATAATTGTATCACATGTGTTTATACACTGAATCTACCCTCATGTTTTTCTCAATTAAAACAAAAAAAATGTTAGATAAAAAATATTTTCAAAGTGTGAAAATTTATTATGTTTTAAGAAGTCGTGGAACTTTTTTTTTAAAAATTGAAGCATAGTACTTAGCAGATATATATAAATATCCAAACCATTATACAATTACAAATATTCAGTAACGCCCTCTGTTTAAAAATCTGTATCTCACTAATAGCCAACTTCAAAATGATACCAATTAGAAGTTGTATGCTAAACGATGTTAAATATTGTATCATTTTGAAGTTGGCTATTATTGAGATATAGATTTTTAAACAGAAGGTGTTATGAATATTTGTAATTGTATAATGGTTTAGATATTTGTATGATTATTTCAATTAGTGTTAACTGTAACTTTATGTATATAAAACATAGTAATTAACAGTATAAGCAATATTATAGTTTAAATTCTTTTGAAGTGCTTTAGATTATGTAGTAGACCTCATCAGCTTTAACAGAATTTTAATTTTTTTTTAAACTTAATGTTACATATATTTCCATAAGTTGTGTATGGCTGTATTTGCAACTTACCTATTAATAACATCATCCTTATATTTATCAATCAAAATTGCCTCTTTAATTTTTCTTTTTTTATGATTCCTTTCTTCCATTAATATTTTTATTTTATTACTATTAAATGTAAACCTATAATTACAAGTCTTTTCATGGCCCAAAAATACTGAAGCTGTACTAAATTTACTATTTGCATTATTTTTAATTTGATTATATAATAATTAATGCTCCTTCAATCTTTTTTCCACAGAACATCTTGATTTACCAATATATAATTTTTGACATCCACATGAAATCTGATAAATTATAATTATTTCTTTGCAACTTAGGAATTATACTCTTAGAATTATTAATCAATCGATTAACATTCGGAGGAACACAAAATGAAATATTATACTTTTCTTTAAATATATTTTTAATTAATTTAGATTGTATTTTATTTATAAACAGCATAGATATCCATTTTTTATTATCTAAGGTAACATTGCAAACCCTCTTCTTATTATTAAATGAATTTACTGTATGCAAAATTTGATTTTTATCATAATCAATCATTAGAAGTTCATTAGCAAAGAGTTCACTATTTAAAATTTTATCACTCTTATATTTACATAGTTTATCATTGTAATGCAAAAACAATTTCAGACTTGCCATTTTATGTATCATTGGAACACATGATTTAAAATGAATATATCTTTTTTTCTCCAATAAGTTTAAAAATTAATTTATAATTTAAATTAGTAGCATCTCTAAATATTTATAAATCTAATAATTTTACTTTTCCATTCTGTTCATTTTCAATAGTCCATTTTAAATTGTTTAAATTATTCAGATTATATAAAAGCACATCAATAATGTCTTTAGGACCACAAACAAAAAACATCATCAACATATCTAGCATAAATTTTAATATCTTCAAAATTATAAGAATTAAATATAATATGTTCATACTTTGACAACATAAAATTTAAAATTTGTGCTACCATAGGGAATCCTATTGGCCATCCTTTACCCATTTTATAAACCTTATCATTATATGTTACAATAATATTATCACTTATAAATTTTAGTAATTCGATAATAAAATGTATTAAATGTTTATTTACCGACATATTAATTAGTTCAATTTCAAATAAACTTATAGATTAAAGACAATCAATTGATCCATACAATTCTGTTATACACAATGAAGCTAACAGATCATTATTATTTATTTTTATACTTTTAATTCTATCAACAAATTTATAAGAAAATGCAATTGTATATCTTCCAAAACCCAATATATCTTGTAACAATTTACCAATATATTTAGCTGTTTTATACATAAATGATCCACCAAAATCAATCCTCAATATAAGAGGATTTCCTACTTTTTGAAGTTTAATATTAGCAAATATGTTTGGGCATATAGATGTAGATTGATATATATATATATTCTAATGTTTTCACGGATAAAAGATGTCATATTATTATTACTATTTGCAAGATATTCCGTGTACTGAAAAAGCTAAATGCTGACGTTTCAGTACAATATCAAGTACCTTTCTCAGAGCATCCTCTTTCTCAAATCATAAGAATGCATGTGAGATTTAAAATCGTTTTTATCGTTTTCTTTCTCCTCATATTTAAATTCTATTGGTTGAGAAGTTTTAAAATTTATTTTCTCTTCCAATAGTTTCTTCCAAATGTTGTTAATCTTCTTTAACTCACACCTTTCATTTATGCTCTTGGGCCTTTTAAAAATCTCTATAGCTTCTCTTAGCAATCTCTGGTCATATTGTTCAATTTTTGCTAAAATATTTGTTTTTTCAAAATTGATATCATGATTTGTTAATTTAATATGAGAATAAATAGCTGATGAATTGGATTTTTCTCTCACTGCCAGAATGTGTTCTTCCTTTCTAATATTTATTCTACAATTAATATTCACACAATTTACACTACTTATAAAAAAATTAGTGAAATATTTCCTCTTCCTAAAGATAAAATTGCTTTGGAGTGTCATGGTGTGTATGAAATTCCATGTAGGGTCTGTCCACATACATATATAGGACAGACTAATCGTAGAATAAATATTAGAAAGGAAGAACACATTCTGGCAGTGAGAAAAAAATCCAATTCATCACCTATTTATTCTCATATTAAATTAACAAATTATGATATCAATTTTGAAAAAACAAATATTTTAGCAAAAATTGAACAATATTACCAGAGATTGCTAAGAGAAGCTATAGAGATTTTTAAAAGGCCCAAGAGCATAAATGAAAGGTGTGAGTTAAAGAAGATTAACAACATTTGGAAGAAACTATTGGAAGAGAAAATAAATTTTAAAACTTCTCAACCAATAGAATTTAAATATGAGGAGAAAGAAAACGATAAAAACGATTTTAAATCTCACATGCATTCTTATGATTTGAGAAAGAGGATGCTCTGAGGAAGGTACTTGATATTGTACTGAAACGTCAGCATTTAGCTTTTTCACTACACGGAATATCCTGCAAATAGTAATAATAATATGACATATATATATATATATATATATATATATATATATATATATATATATCATAGTATGTACAACTATCCATAAAATAACTTTTAGCCCTCTTTAAAATATTATTTATAAATTCCACACATTGTCCCTTCATGTTATAACTATCAATAATATCAAATCCCAATTTACTTATTTGTGTTTCAATTTTATCATTATATGCATCTTTTTTAATAAAATACATCCGTAAACCTTTATTTTCTTTCAAACATATATTTTGCTCAGTCTAAGAAGATTTTTAAATTCAGAAATAGCATAATTCCATGACCGATCATATCCATTAGTTTTTATTTTATATTTATAAATCTCTTTAATAATATTACTACAATCTTGTAAATTCATATTATCATCAAAAACATTCTCCATTGATGCAATCAATCCCATATTATAATTTTTCCATATATTACCTACATACTTTGTACCATATTGTGAAACATTTTTGTGCAAAACTAATTTTTTTTGTCTTGAATCCATAAGTTTAATTGAAATTGAACTAATTAATATATCTGTAAATAAACATTTGATAATTTTTATTATTGAATCACTAAAATTTATAAGTGATCATATTATTGTAACATACAATGATAAGTTTTATAAAATGAGTGAAGGATGTCTAATGAGATCACCTGTGGTAGCAAAAATTTGTAATTTTATGTTGTCAAAATATGAAGATATTATATATATATATATATATCAAAATATTAATATATAATATATATATATATATATATATCAAAATATTAATATATAACAAACTAACCAAAGGAAATACATATAAAAACAAAAAAAAAAAGACTTATAAATCCAATAAATAATATTATATTTCAACCAGAGGACTGGTTTTCATCAGAAAGAAAAAAAATACACAGTAAAATGGTGATAATCAAAAATGACAGATTTGGTAAAAGATTAAAAATTTAACAAAACCCCCCTGATTGGTCACAAAATCTTATATGAAGTTTTTTTATGTAAAGATTGGTTACATGGATGTTTAATATCTGTGTTTAATTGGTTTATAGATAAATAATTAGTTATAAATTATTGTACTTTGTACTAACTATAATTTTTGATTAAAATGTATAAGTATTTTAGTTTTTAATGAATATTAATGTGAGCACAGCTATTTTTTGTATGTGAGAATAGTTTAATTTTTCTATGTATGCACATATGTATATTTTATTTTTTAATTTTGGATTTTTTATTTTTATATTTATTTTAATTTAAATAGAATTTAAGCTTGATTAGGAGGGAATGTAGTTTTTTTTTTTTTGAATTTTGTCATTGATTGGGTAGATATTCTGTGTTAGATTTTGTGACCAATCAGGGGGGTTTTGTTAAATTTTTAATCTTTTACCAAATCTGTAATTTTTGATTATCGCCATTTTACTGTGTATTTTTTTTCTTTCTGATAAAAGCAGTCCTCTGGTTGAAATATAATATTATTTATTAGATTTATAAGTCTTTTTTTTTGTTTATATATATATATATATATAAAAAAAAAACCCTCTTAAAATAGTTTAAAATACAACTAGCTAGTTACATATTATGCTTAATAAAATTTATATATCTATCTTTAATATACTTTTATATTATCACATCTTAATTAAATTTATTATCAATCATCAAAATCAATATAGTTCTAGATTATACTAATTAAATAAGTATTTATAAAATTATGAGACTGCGAAGTAAAGTTACAAAGTAATAAGCAGATTTACACTGAGTCAATATCTCCTAAGATACTGTCTCAATGGCATAAGAATACTACCACTACCTTATTATCTTACCATTACATCTATAGCATTCTTATGACTTTTAAATGAAATAAATTATCTTTAATAATCCTAAAATAATTCCTAACTTTTAACTTAAAATATAATTAAATAATCTCAGGTTCTTCTAAGCTGTTTTTAAAATAATAATAACTCATGTAAATAAGTATGATGTGGGATTTTATATCAAACTTAAATACACCTAACTTATTTAAATAATAATAATAAATAATACTAATCTTGGAGTGTAGTTTAATCTCATTTATCTCTATTATAAAATCAATCATTAAATGAATAAACAATCATAAGTATATCTTTTATTTCATATGGTATCTTCATTTTAAAATAGATCAAAATCTTATACTTAATAACCGGCAATAAACAATACTTATTCTTTATGCATATAATCATCTTATGACCATCAATATTTCATGCAATCAATTCTCATAAATAATGTTAAGCAAATATTGTATTATTTCTAATAATAATAACAAATTATTTTGCAAATATTTGTTTATTTCAAATCATCTGAGTCAAAACCTGTGGAAAAATAATGAAAACTCAACACACTTTTAAAACAAATTAACAAATTTATTTACAATAACTTCAAATAAAATTTATTTACACTATTTACAGTTTTAGAATTTAGGAAAATAAATAAAATAAAATAAGAAATTACAAATACAAGAGGGTTATACTTACTAATTCAACTGCTTAATAAGCAATTATACATTCTTCAAATACTATACTAATAAATTATAGTTTTTCAAAAAACTTAATTTTTAAAAATAAATAGAGTACTTTAATTACTACAAATAATAATATAGTCAAGACTATTTATGTAGCATAAAACAATGAAGCTCTACTAATTAAATAGCTACATTAATTAAGTATTACATTTATAATGTATCATCATATATTTACTTTATTATTAGCGTGCTAATAGCTTTATAAAATTAATGTATCTTGTAATGTAAACAAATAATTGACTGTAATTATACTTTCTTAATATAATCCTATATTTTTTATCAAATATGCATACATATCTGTACTTTCAAATACTATTATTTAAATCATTTATCATTTCAACACAAAGCATTACCTTAGATAAACTCTATGATCTTTCTATGTAAAAATCATTACTTTACTCTATTATTTAACCTTTCTAATAAATTTCTACCTATAACATATTTTAAACTTATCTAAAATTTCCGAAAATAAACATCAATTTTAAATAAAATATTCATTATCTAAACTACCTATCTCATTGTCTATACTTAATAAACTTCAATCCAATTTTTTTTTTTTTTTTTTTTTTTTTTTTTTTTTTCCTTCCCACCCCACCCCTATCTTATTAACATCCCCCAGCAACCCACCTCACACTAAAATTCTTTAAATATAATTTTATAATAGACCAAAACTAAAGCCCCCAAAAAAAGGACAATATATATATATATATATATATATATATATATATATATATATATATATATATATATATATATATATATATATATATATATATATATAATGATACTAAAATGTAGCAAAGACACATATGTTAATAAAATAATAGAGAATAAAAGAAATCACTTACTTGCCATTTGAACTAGATACACCAGCAACAGATGTTTATATAAAAATCTTCATTGATTTTTGAACATAAGAATGCATTGCTGAAAAGATTTAGTGAAAAAAGTATCAAATGTCTGCCTTTTCTGGTACCTTTCTGGTAGGACCAATTGTCAAATGCATTTAGAAATTAGTCATCACAATGCTATAAGAATGCAACTTGTAAATTGCATTGATAACTTTATTTATCAAAATTATTCTTAAAAAATTGGAAGAGAAAAACTTGCAGCGGGAAAGAAAGTTCATCATTTGAAAATAAACCGTTCTATTAATTATCATTACACCTTAATTCTGAGGAAAGCGTTGTTTTTATCTCTACAATTCATTTAAGTCAGAACATTTGAGAAAGTTGCATCATCCTGTTAAAAAAGAAAAGCAAAGACAAGCAGCCCAGGTTGAGAAAATAACCACCTAAAGCATGTTCAACCTGCTCTTGCAAAAAATTTCATTGGTCATGAGGGCTTCAAAACGAAAAAAAAATATTTTTTTTCACATGAACTCTTGGAAGAAGCTTTCAAAACAAAAAAAAAGGAAAAATTAAATCAAGACTTAATATTTAATACATATATGTAAATATTATGTCTGCATTCTTCTATTTTATAACTTTGGAGATTTCAATTACTTGTACAGGCAATGTGAAATATATCTATATAAGTTACAAATTTATGTGTACACACATTCTCATAGTATAATTGAGTGAAGGAATAGATAGATAACAGATATATTATTAAAATTATAGTTGTGGAAATAATTCAAAGTGACTACAGCTTTAAATATAGTTTTAATGTTGGGAAAGCCTGCACAATCCTTTCATTTATTTCAGTTATTGTAAAATTCTGTTTTTATTTTCAAAACATTAAGATAATTTATGTAATATTTATTTGACGATGTCAGCAGCTGTTTTCACAGATGAAACTTTATTAGATAACTTAAGCTGTTTAAGTTCATTTATTTAACTAATTTATGGTTTTATTAGTGGTGTCAAGTAAACATGAATACACTTCATTATTAATAAATGCGTATGTATATAAATTATCAAGAATTTCACTCACTTTACATAAAATTTTAGTCACATGTTTGATTTGATTTATCATTATTATTATCATCAATTTCCTGAGATTATTAATTATTTTCATTTTGAGTATATTTTAAAATCTATACAATTACCCTTCAATTTTAAATATATGCTAGTCTGAAGTCTCACTTTCATCTTAGTCTTTCTATGCATGAATAAAATTAGATTTGAACAATAAACACGTTTTATTATTTAGAAAACTTCCAATATGATTCTTTTCCATTAATTTACTCGATTATCCATATATTTATAACCATACTTACTATTAAAGAAGAGTCTTTCACCACTATGTAGACTTACAAAAGGTTTACTAATACATAGCTCGAGAATTACTGATATTACACAGCAGTAGATTCATGAACATGTGCTGGTGAGTGAATGAATAATCGTTTTATCTTGTGGCAAAAAAATCTATATTTCATTTATTCTATATGTCTTCCTTATTGGGACAAAAATTCTTAATAGTTAATAACAATAATTCATATTACAGATTTAAAATATGTAGGATTCTAATGCATGTACATGGTATTTTTTTCTATAGCCAGCAAAGGAAGGAAATAAAAACCCTGACTACTATTTATGGTAATTATACTTATTAAAAATATTTTAGTTATATCATTGAGTTAGTATTATGAAATAGCCAAAATTTTCAGACAAGTCTAATCTCAATCTCCAGGAAATTTTGTAAAATGTTCAGACAATCAAAAGATAAGATACATTTAAAAAGTTAGAAAATAATTCTAAGTAATTGAGAAAGTGATTGTAAGCAAAGTTAGACGATAATTTTAAAGAATTGAGAGACATTAGAAACAAAGTTAGAAGTTCAATTAAAAAAAAATAGCAGTTGTGAAAAGTAAATTAGAGTAAGTATAAACTGAAAATGTAACCTTGAAAAAGAAATCTAGGTTTGCATCAATAATCCTAAAGAGAAAAATAAAAGAATTAAGGTAAGAAATTAAGATGGAGATTCAGAAAATGAATCAAAATTGAAGCTCCCCAAGTAGAAAGCCAAGACTTTCAAAGACAAATAATGAAAGACAATGAAGCTCTAAGATGAGAGTTTAATAGTTTTATGATAAAAATGAAGTACTCATTTCAGAGGTAGGATAGAAAATATGAAACCAAAATTGGGTATAGTATTAAGATTTACAAGAATGTGATGATTAACTTATTCAAGAATATGGAATGATGAGATGGGAGAAACTCATGAGAAAATATAAATAACATTGAAAACTATTTCTGATATGTTCCAAGTGATAGATCACAGGTTGGACTCAACACTCAAATTAATGAAATAGATAACGGTGGAAATATTTATCATAAGTTGAATCAGGAAATAAATAAGAGTTGTTAAAACATGCTGTGTTCATTAATCTAGGAAAAGGAGGTCAGGAATTCAAGCTGTAAGTGCCAAGATAGCAGCTAATTTGGAAGTTAGAACCTTGAATAAATAGCAGTGTAGACAAAATTGAAAAAAATAGAAAATAATATTAGAATCAATCAAAATGTAGGTCGAATTACTGCCAGCATAAGTTGTTAACAACCTGCAAAGAGTTGTGAACTAAAACTACAAAATATAGAAAAATGCAATTTGGTAATATAACTGAAGCATAAGGAATTAAGTATTTTTTCATAGCCATATACATAAATAAGTGCAGAAACAAAGACCATACTTCATTATAAATGGTAAAAATCCAAACTGAAAGTGGATACATGGAAACTGATCAATCTAAAGCTAAAGGGAGAGCAGATTATTCTACACTGCACATCATCAGAATTAATGATGGTGAACCAATTATTCTTTTAGCAATGAAGCTCTGGATAGTTCAAGAATATTTCATGATAGTTCTGGCAAATAATAAACCCTCTTATTCAGATCATAATGGTAGGTTTGAAGTTTACTTCAGGAAACAAATATGGATATTATCTTCCTAAGACACATAGACAAGAAGATACAAAATTTCATACTAGAAGGTACTTTCATACTCATGGGAATGTAGAGTCATCACAGAATACTGCAGAAAACTATGGAAATTTACAAATAAAATTTATTTTAATAGGTTAATCATAGAAAATCAATATCTCTTCATATATGACCATTAAAATTTACTAGATTGGAAAATCATAGTAGGTAACATAAACTTTTAAACCTATAATAACATAAATTTCATAGGCATACCTAACTCAGAAAACATTTCCAAATTATATTGCAAACACTCCAACCAGGTGAAATTAGAAAAGAAATTATTAAATCATTAGGTTGGAAAATTAGGGAGAACACTCCATAAAAATAATTTCATTTGGTATATAGAGATAACTATGACAACTTAATTTTTTTATTCACTACTATCCATGAGAGATTTATTATAAGTATCTGGCAAGAATAACATTTAAAATTACACCTGGGTCTCTTTTTACGTGGACTTATTTAACACAATTTTGAAGTTATGCGATTCGTGTTTCACCGGAAGTCTTTTTCCGATAATGCGCTATTACTTTAAATAATAAATTTTGCACACTTATGTTATATTGAAAGTAATAGAACATTATTGGAATTCAACTTTCATCTTAGTAATTTCAATATTTTCAGTGCTTTATAATAGTAAGATTTTATGCAATAATAAAATTAAAATCATGATTTCCACATTTTATGTATACGCATATTAAATTTTACAAGATTATAATGTAAATTTGTTCAAACATTGTGCGTGTTAATTTTGCATTTTAAATCACATTCTGTTTTTGCTTTTTAAAAAAGAATGTAATCAATTATTATTTTCTTATTAATGACACTAATCATTAATGTGCTCTTAAATTCCAACGAGAGCTAAATTGTTATATGTCTGGATATCGCGAGCTTCATAAACAATTAATAAAATTATCATCTCAAAAATTAATTACTAATTATGTTGTCACCAGAAAATCATAATAATTAAAACATGTATAAAAAAATGTAAATTACTGTACTGTAAATTATGCATAAAAATATATTATTTTGAATAAAATTAAATATTATAGTTAAAAAAAGTTTGTTTTGTATCATTGTATTTTTCTAATTTGAAATTTTTTATTAGTCATATTTTATTTCCTTATTTTTTTTTTGCACAAATTTTGAAGTAATTTTACATTGGTGCTTTGCTTTTATGTGAATTTTGAAAAATCACAGACCGAATCCCCCCTTTTTCAATGTAAGTTACATCTATTTTTGTGCAATTTTGTTTGTGCGTGTTTTCTGAGGAACCTATCTATCACATAAAACGAGACCCAGGTGTATAATCTTTCTATTGATGACTCTTGTTAGTTTAAATATTTGCAATTGCATATTGAAAACTCTGATCATGATAAAATGATAAATATAATTATATAGGCTATATATGTATGATATCATCAAGAATTAATGCAATTTGTCTATGTTAAATTCATTCAAATTTAGTCAATAAACTATAGCATTGTCATTAATTAAGGCAATTCAATTATCAGATAATTTAATTAAGAACTAATAAGTAAACAAATAACTGAAATACAAGAAAATAATAATGGCATATATTTTTAGAATAATCACCAAGTTCTAAAATAGAGTTCATTCTCTAGCTAATAAAGTTATATAAAAAAGTACCCACTAATGACCAGTTTTATTCATAATAGAAAGGAAGGTATATATAAAAACAAATTTATTAATATGATGATGATGATGATGATGATGATGATGATGATGATGATGATGATGTTAGTTTTAAAAAAGAACTTTATTTAGATTTAAAAAGGGTTACACTGAGTTATTTTTGTATTAGTGATTACATAGATGTTTGTCCAGATTTGAATATATATGACTACATAGGTCAGTGGTTTTACAATTATAAAAATGGGGCAAGGAATTATATTGATTTGATAGATTTGTATTAGTATATTCTCATGGGTTCAGCTGTTATTTATTTTGATATAGGTCCAACTTCAATTGTATTACAAGGTTATATTGATTTTATACGTAAGATTTGAAGATTACACATGTATACATTACAATATTTATTACAAATGTGTATTGATGAAGTTCCTTATTATCTTGATTCTGTTTTTATATCTACTAGTAAATATGTCTATTGTCAAAGTAATATGACAACATTACCATGGTAATTGTGTCATTCTTGGTTGGCTGAGTGGTTGGCATTGTCTTGCACATCTTGCTTGCTTTGTTTGATGTTTGTTTCCAAACACTGTATATATGCTAGTTTGGTTATGTGGGTAATAACTATATCTGTATTTCCTCTGACTATACATCTTTGCATGATCACGTGGATTAATGGGCTTGGGTTCTGATAGTTCTGATAGAATAAAATTGATTGGTTTTTGGGTAGTTATGTAGTAAGTTGCATACAGAAGTATATTGCAGACAGGCTGGTCTGGATCTTTGTTATGTTTTATAGTGCAGTTGGACTCTTGTAGTCATAGAAATGTATGACTTCAGTGTGCACTGTAGTGTCTAAGGTTGATCAACTTGAGAATATTAGAACTAAGTCAATTAATTCAGATCAAGATGAGCCAGGTGTTAGTTGGTCACTTGAGGATACATTTTTGGATGAAAGTAGATTTTAGCGAATAGAAAACTGATAGGATGGTAAACATTACAGATTATATCATTTAATTTTTAGGTATCAGAAAAAAATGCTCTATTTGCTCAGTTATATATATGTTTTTTAAAGTATGTGCATTTTACAGGTTTTATTAGAGTTCAAATTCAGAGATTATGAAATATTAGATTAGACATCAATCACTAGGTCACATGATTTGATGATCACTATTTGCATTGGCTTTTTCAATAAATATGCTTTTTTTTTTAAAAAAAATTCACTATTATTATTAATCTTATTACCATTACTGTTTTAACAATCTGATTTTCCTTCCATTAGTGTATTTCAAAGAATACTTTAGTATATGACAAATTTTAATTACCCTCTTTAAATAGAAATGTACAAAATCATTCATGTAGCAAATAATTATGGTTTTCTCACAAAAAAAATATTTTCAGTGAAGAATAATATTTAATATATAAATAAATAAAATTTCTTCTAAAGAAGTTTTTATTTTATAGGGTAATTTATCAATAATAAGGAATCTAATAATCAATACATTTGTCACTATCTAACATTAGATAAGTTGTCATAACAAACTGGAAAGAGTTTTAGATGTAGAGTCATGTATTTAATTATGAATATATTAAAATATTTAAAATACATTATTATAGTAATGAATTTGCTTTTAAGCAAACTAAATAACTTAATAGATAAATTATTAAAAAAATAACCACTTTAGAATAACCTACATGTTATCATGCTGTTAGCAACATGGTAACACATTATAAGAGTAATTGTTGACAGAAATCAATACAAATGCTATAATATAAATAATGTAATAAATAATTTACTTTGATATATTAAATTGTTATAACAAAATTTTTAAAACGTATTTGTGAAATCCAAAATTATCAAGAAATATTTATAAATCATATATATGAATCTTTAAAAAATATGATAAATCAAGATATTTTTCTCTATTTGTAAATATTAAACTATATTTTAATGTGTTAATTTTTTTTATAATACATTCAATATTTTTATGAATAATTATGGAATCGAGTAAACTATTAAAATTATTTAATTAAGAGAAATAAAATATTTTCATAAATAAAATTAAAAAAATTAATTCAGATGAAATTAGCATTATTATGGTACTATTTTAATTCTATTTGATAAAAAGTTTTGTTTTTAGTTTTCATAGTTTGAGTTAAATAAAGTACTTTCTTGTTTTTGCTCTCTTCATTTAATTGTCTTTTCCCTTGAGCGATAAACATTTATTTTATATAATCTATTAACATCTAATATCAAATTGCATTAGTTAACATCTCCATAATATATATATATATATATATGTTGTTTGTCAAAATAATATTGTATTAGTTATAAAAAAATAGTATTAAAATAATAATAAAATGTTATATAAACATAATTTTTATAGTATATATTAATTTCATGCTCATATACTATTTATATATTTTTTAATCTTTGTAAGAACCTCAAAGTTTATTTCACAAAAACACTAACTTATTAATAAAATAAACATTTTTGAAATGATTATGTAATTTCTATTATTAAAAAAAAATCAGTTATTTTATTTCATATTTGGTATTTATTCTATTATATTTTTTATTATTATCATTTTTTAAAAAAAAATAAAAGCTTTGTCATGAAAAGATGAAAGAATGAAAAAGTAGTTTTTATTAAAATGTTTATTTTATCAACAGATTTACAGTAAAAATATATATAAAAAAACCTAATAAATCATAATAATAAAAGTGATTTATTTGTCTTTTATTAAGCTCTTAAAAGAATTAAAAATAAAAATTTATTAAGAATAAGCAAAACAAAGAGATTTAAGAAAAAGTAAATTAATTAAAAAAAAATTTTTTTACGCTTTTGTTTTATTCGTAAATGTCAATAGAATTTAATAAAAATGCTAATAATTAAAATATTGTATTCAAATTTGAGTATTTATAAATTTAATAAAATATGCTAATGATTTAAATATTATTTTCAAATTTGAATATTTAAGTGTGTATAATATTTGATCATATATAACTATCTAAGATAAAAATCAAATAGATATTAAGAAGAATATCAATTAAATATTATTTGCCTAAGACTGCAAATTATTGTTTACATAAACAAGAAAATGATTAGTTGACTATTATATATAATATAATCGAACATTTTATTGTTTACATCAATGGTAGTGAACCTTTTTATGTGCGCCAAGAATTTGCAAAAAAATATTGTATTATTGGCGTGCCATTCAGTTATTTAATCAAAATATAAACTACTCAATCATTGCAGTTTTTAAAAGTTTATAAAACTATATAGTAATAACAATAATAATTAAACAAAATTTTTAAATAAGCTAAATACAAGAGAAGGATAGTTATTTAGAAGAGCACAAGGTGCATATAAAAAAAAATGATCGCATTGAAAACAAAATTTTGAAAATAAACATATAAAATTGACATAAATAAATATTATTCAATGAGTTTTTGCTGTTGTACATTGGATGCCAAATGTTTTATATCTGGTTCATATTTTGTCACTTTTAATAATGTACATCCTGAACTAGATTCATCTGTCATTCCATTTCTCGAACTGTCTTTAATTAAATTTATTTCTGAAAACAATGATTCACAAACATACGTAGAGAAAAAAATTGATAATATAGCGGTTGCTAATTTTTTTATACAATTTTATTTATTCTCCATCATTAAAAGGTTTCCCATGTTTATCAATTACATTTGAAATAAAAAAAAATAGCAGCAGTTATATTTAACTGATTTTTTTATAAATTTCATTACAGATGTTGATTGAATATTTATATTCTTAAATGCTTGGGCAATATACTATTTTTATTCAACTTTACTATTTTCACAGAGCTATTTATGATTGATCTCATAATGGGGTTTTACTGGTGATGTTCTCAATACAACTGTTCTGGAACATAAAACACATACTACCTTAGTGCCTTTATTTAATCATTACGTATCCATCAGTCCACCAATTTTGAAATTCTCTACTGCTTGACAATATTTCTTTTTTATTTTCATTACTCATATTAATATAATGGTAACAAATTTATTTAAAAGTAGATTTAAATGAGCTTTAATAATTTTATAAATCAATGATTTATTATATATTATTATCTTTATATTTCACTTTTACAGCAAAACTTCAAACAAAAACAAAAAAAAACAACCTTCTTTGATGATGTTATTTACCGTTGCATTTTGTTCATTTGTTCACAATTTTGATTACATTAAAAAATGAATGGTGTCAACATGTTTATATCAAAAAAGATTAGGACAGAAAACTGTTTTATTACTTTTACTTTAGATTTAAAAACGTTTACTTCAAAGAGTTATAAAATAGTTTATTGAGTTTACTTTCTAATTTTATTGGAATCATTTGACAGGTTTATAGAATATGATACCACAGTATACTGGTACCACTTTATTTGACTTAAGATATATTTCCCACCTATGTATGTTTAACATTAAAAAAAAATGTAATTTATCGCTTCTAATCAGAGTTCAATTGTAAATTTAATTATAATATAATATTACATTTATTTATTTTACCTTTAATTTACAGTAAATTTTTATTAGTACAAATTTTAGCACCAATAAAAAAAAATTGGATAATTTAAAACATAGAAATTATGATATATACATAATTTGTGTGCCAGTAAAAAAATCAAACATGCTATCTCTGGTATGCTTGTCATAGGTTTGCCAGGACTGGTTTACATTAAAAATAATTTTTCAATGTATTATTTTATAAATAAGCCTTTATTTATATAGTGTTATGTTTATAATTGCATTACATTAAAGATCAGCCTTTACAAGCTATTGTGCATGCGCTTTTTACAAATGTTAATAATAAATGAATGCTTTCATTCCCAACACAGATATAGTATTTATGAAAGAACAAAATGTATTATTTAAAAAAAAAAGATATTTTTTTTTTATATCTGTATCCATTGTCAAAATAAATCAGCATGCCAATAAAAACAAAAATGAATCATTTTATATAGAAAAGTGTACTTTAAATATGTAATTTCAAGAAAACAATTTAAATTAAAATATACCTAATAATGAGATTTGAATTTTGAGTTTTTTATTATTAATTCTTGTTGTTACGTTCAAGAATTTCAAGAAGAATGAATCTTATTATCATTAATTATTTGTTGGATTATTTACATCATTAAATATAAAGAACTGTATCTCTTTAGAAAACTTGTAAACTTTATTTAAAATTTCTAAATACACTCAAATGTTAATAATATCACACAAACACAATGTTTTGAGTGGTAATATTCTCTCCTCTACAGGTGTTTTTGGACTAACTCGTGTTAGTATTCACATTGGTATTAAACCTGGACCTTTATATTCTTAAATATTGAATTTTAAGGTAATGCTCTAAGCATCTGAGCTATTCTTCCACAGGCGAATTAGATATTCAAGAATCTAAAGGTTCATATTCCATTCCCATGCTAGCACTATCTCTGGTCAGGTCAGCAACACCTGATGAAGAGAGAAAAATACTATTACTTGAAATGTTGTGTTGTATACTATTACTAACAGTCGAATATATTTAGAAAGTTTAAATTTTTTTCTAAAGACATTCAGTTCTTAATATTAGATGATGAAAATAGTCCACAAATAGTTAATATAAAAATGATCATCACAAACCTTCAGACCATCACTAGGAATAAACATTAATTGAAATAAATCACTATTTTAATGAAATTTCTACTTGAACTGAAAATTATATTAAAATATTATTTTATAATTGCTCTGCATGCAAAATAATATTGTAAAAATAGATGAGACTTTAAAAAAAACTGTTTCTATAAAAACAGCTAAACTAAGACCATGTCAGGCTTACGAGTAAAAGGTACTATAGAAAGGTAATTTAATTTTAGCTGAGTAACATGCTAATAATATGATAGGAGATGCAAATTCAATATATAAATTGTAAAATAAGAGTTTAAAAATTGTCAGTTTCCAAAATGATTTCAATCTATACCTGATTATAAAATTATAAAAAAAATTAATGTCAGTATCAATTCTTCAACCGCCTCTTACAAGGCATCTTGTCGACATCTGACGTCACTCTAACTCTGCTAGTTCTTATGCTAAAATATTCGTTTGACAGGTATTGATTAGGTTTTTAAAAGTTCTGTAAGATGGTGCCCTCTTCCGAATTATTTTACAAGTAAAAAATCAAAAAAAACCGCATTTTAAACTAAACAAAGAAAGAACCTTGTCAGTGATTCGCTGTCAGCTGACTCTCAGCTGAAAAAGACATTCTGATTGGCTGGAAAGAACAAAGAAACCGCCTGATCAAAGAAAATAAAGAAAAACGCTGAGATTTTCATTTTGAATGCAATTTAAGTATTAAAAAAATATAATTTGAGAAATTAAACTAGTTTTTTAAAAAATATACCAAAAAACAAAATTATTTTCAAAAAATATTGAATATTTTAGTAAAAATATTTAAGATTTAGCAAAAAGAAATCTTTACTTTTTGATAACGTAAAATTGAAAAAAGCGTTTGCATCAGCACTTTTTTGTTTAGACATTCGCTTTATATTTGCCGAAATTGAATATATTTTATAATAAATAAATAGCAATTTATTTTTGAAAGAACTTTCTTTCTCTTTCATAACCTGAAAAATTAGTAATATACTTTTTATAAACGTATCTGAGTTGAATTTAATATTATAGGCAAATATGTTTTAACAATAGGCTTTGTCTTCAGTTTGTGACTTGGCCAATTAAAAGATTTGATTTTTACCTCATACAACCAATAATATAATTAGCAGTTTAAGAGTTGATAAAATATCAATTAAAAAAAGATAAATTTTTAAAATTACTCATAGTAAAAAATATTTATAGTTATAGATAAAAAAAATATAACTTTTCAAATCTTCATATTACTTTTGTATTTGCTGATGTCATTTGCATTCTATTAGAAAAAAAAATCAACAACACCATTGTCATTTCAGATTATTAAAAAATTCACAGTAAGCTAAAATAATTCAAACACTATGTTTTGTGAAAGTGAAACTGAATTTTCTATCACCATAAAATTAGGAGTGAAGAAAAGAAGAATTGTTAAAGGTATCCATATGTAATAATGATATATATATATATATATATATATATATGAAAAGAAAATTACCATTAACACTAACTGAAATATACATACAAATATATAAACCATTATACAATTACAAATATTCAGTAACTAAATATTTGTAATTATATAATATATATATATATATATATATATATATATATATATATATATATATATATATATATATATATATATATATATATATATATATATATATATATATATATATACTGGTTCATCCTTACCCTGATAAGATGAGCATGTGCACATATCGAACCTAAAAAAAAATATGGTGGCACGACAGGATAAGAAGTAATTTTAAATCTTTTTACAATCATTTTTATGCAACCATCGAGATGTTTATAAAAGTATTGACTCTAATATACCTTTGAAAGATTACTTTAATTTCAATTCTTCATGCCACTTCCAGAAAGAAAAAGATTAATCCCCCATCCTGAAAGGATATGTAAGGTCAATAATGATATGAAATATAATGAAACAAACAAAATCTATGAGATAAACACCCCAATGACCAAAGATTTAAATCCCAATAAGTGAGTATCCCATATGCCAACTCAGCATTCTCTTTATCTCAGGTAAAAAAATGGGAAACTAAAACTCACACAATTATCTAAGTGTTTTATTATTTTCGAGAAAGAAATATGAATAAATTATCAAAGCAGTAAGGCTGTTCTATAATTATTAAACAAATATTTATTGAATTCCATATCCCTTCACCAATTACAAAGATAAATACAATAATAATAAACCCCAATGTAGAGAAAAAAATATATGATAATATAATAGTTACTTTTCTTAAGAAATATAATATCAAAACATAAAAAGAAAAAAATCAATTAGTGAGAGAAACAGAGTGGTTTGAGAATCATAACCTCGCACATAAATATATTTTGCAAATACTAAATATTACATCAAACAAGATTGATATTTTATGCAAAGAGATATAAATGAAAAATATGTAACACACAATAATATATATGAAATTACTAAAGTAATAATAATAAGGGTACCTCATAAAATCTCTATCATACTTCCTCTGGGTTTTGAGTAGGCCATGTACCTGTTCATCCAGGATGACAGGGACTTGGCTTTAACATGGCTTTCAGAAGTGTTGTGTTTGATCTGGATTACAGACCCAACCAACAGTAAATAATGTAAAATAATACTGAAACAAATATTACAGTTAATATATGTATTATGTACAAATATATACAACACAATATATATAAATGAATATTTACAAGTTGAATATTGGAGTTTAACGTAAACTCAGTGTTCTGCCTGCCGCTTCCAGCCACACCTGATGGCTTGCCTCATGGGTAGGGTCTAAGACTCTTCCAGCTATACAAGACAGCTTGCCTTGATCCGAGAGTGGTCATAGCAGTGTCCAGTCTTTGCGGAACTTGCTTAGCTGCATAGACTAAATAGCATAGTGCTATCAATGGAAATACTTGCTGCTGTTTAGGTTAGCAGAGTTTCCCTGGGAGAATGCAAAGAGTCTGTTTAGGTTAGACGTGTTCTTCCCCGATCCTGACAAAAGGCTGACTATTTATATTCAGATCCTTGACCTTATTGAAAACCTTCGGATTTAGCAAGCGTCATTATTTATTGGCCTGTAATAATAGTTGGCTATGTTGTTATCTATACATCAGCCTATTGGCCCATGGCAAACAATGCTTAATCCGATCAGATAAGGAGGCATCTGGAATAGTCTACTTATGAGAGAAGGGAAGACTATAATATCCCTCCCCCTGGCTAAAATTTAGTCTAGAGAACAGACATGCAGGTGTGCTGTAGGATGACTAATGCACTTCAGTGCTGATTCTGGTTTGCTGCTGTTTTCGGTTTGTTGGTCCTCCTTGCATGTACTGCATGTCTCTGTAGCTTCATTCCTTGTTGCTGCACCAGTATATATTCTAAGTTGCTTTCGATGGTGATGATGTTGACATCCATCTTCTGTTTTGAATATAAGGATGTGGAGTCCTTTCTGTTGGGTCACGACTGCTGGAATCCATTTAGTGGATCCTCTATACATTCTGCATAGCACTTTAGTTTGCAAAGCTAGTGGTATTCTGGCAATTCTGGTGTTCCAATTTTCCATATCCATTTTTGTTATCAGCTTTTTATTGACTTCTGTGTAATCAGGTTTTATTTTAGTTAATGTTATGATCTGGTTCATATTTGACACTTCAAAGTCTAAATGACTGAACCAGTCATGGCCTAATAAGTTGCTGTGATCACCTGATGCCACTAACAATGGTAGGTGTATAGTTTTGTTAGGTATAGTTATTTTAACTTTTGTCTGACCCAAGTGTTTTATTTTTTTATGCTGATAATCTGTTATAGTCCTAGTGCTAGGATGCAGATTATATTTATTATTTTCATTAATGATAGCCCAAGTCTTATTTGAAACAATAGACACTGCAGACACTGTGTCTAGTTCCATTCTCACTGGCATTTTATTAATCATAATATTATGTATAAATCCAGACTGATTGTCTTTACTGTAATCTATACTGGCAACTTGTTTATTTTTCTTATAGTTGCCTTTGTTGTTTTTTGGAATGGTTTTCTCCATTCTCATATTGGCTGTTTGTCTTTTTAAGTTTAGACATGTCACTCTTATATGACTGACTCACTTGCAGAATGAGCACACAGTATGGAGATATGGACAGTCTGTTTGTACATGCATTGTGAGCACACATTATGGAGGTGTAGACATTCTGTTTGTATGTGCATCAGTTAATTGCACCTATAACAATGCTTAACACTCATTATTGTTGTTGAGCTAACTGAGTACTTGTCAGACTCAGTCTTATGTTCATCTTTTGAAAAGTATAATTTACTTTTTGTAATGGCTTTGCTTGACACAATATAGATTCTACCAGCATGGCTTGATCTACAACCTTTTCAAAGTCTATGTCCAGTATCATTAATAGTTTGTCTTAAATTATGATCATTCATGCCACAAATGAAACGATTGTATAGTGCTTCATTTAAGAACTCTTTAAAATCACACATGAGCGCTAATGTCCGGATTCACGTTGTGAATTCTCTAGATTTTTCTCCCTCCACCTGCACACAGAGATTTAAATAATATCTCTGCATTATTGTTAGCAGTTTGGGGGGAAAATATTATGTGAAAATCGCCAATGCTTTCTCAAAATTCAAGTCAGCCAGTGTTTCTGACCCAATTTGCGATTTTAAAATATTATAAGCATGCGACCTGATTATATTATCAGTGTCACTAATTTTATTTCAAACTTTTTGACCTGATTGGCCTGCATATAAAAAATTAGGCACTGTTTGTAGCTTGACCAGTTCTCAAGGAACTCTGGATCAAAAGCTTCCATCGAGCCAATTATATTAGCCATTTTTTTATTTTATTTTTCTCTGTTATCCCACGAGAAAAATATTTTTTCCATATATTTGCGAGTAACCACTTGACTCAGTTATGTTCGACATATTTTTTACTTTGCTAGGGTGAGCTTCTGTCTGTTTTAGCAAGGCCAATTTTGATTGGTTTATGAACGACCAATCGTGTTTGTGATCACTTTATTTTTCCTCCCAGAAATAAGTGATTTTGACAATGGTTGTTTAGTAAACACTATGCATGTATTTAACTTATTTTTCCAGAAATAAGTGATTTTAAGAATCACTTTTTAATAAATATTCATTTCATTTGGGCAGTATTTAAGTTTGATTTAGTAAACACAGCTCCGTAACTTACGAGTATCTATATAATTGCGCACTCGTGTATTTATGTTTTCAAGTTTTTTTTTTCTTTTTCCAGTCATGGGGAAAAAAATCTTTTGTCAAACTGTGCCAAATCTGTTGTGTTTGGTCTGGATTATAGACCCAACCAACAGTAAAAAATGTAAAATAATACTGAAACAAGTATTACAATTAATATATTTATTATGTAAAAATACATACAAAACAATATATACAAATGAATATTTACAAGTTGAATATTGGAGTTTAACATAAACTCTGTGTTCTGCCTGCCACACCTAATGGCTTGCCTCACAGATTAGGGTCTATGACTCTTCCAGCGGTACAAGACAGCTTGGGTCGAGCCAAGAGTGGTCTTAGCAGCATCCAGTCTCTGTGGGACTTGCCTAGGTGCGTAGACTAAATAGGGTAGAGCTATCAATGGGAATACTTGCTGCTGTTTAGGCTAGCAGAGTTTCCTGGGAGAACGCAAAGAGAATGTTTAGGTTAGACATGTTCTTCCCTGATCCTGACAAAAGGCTGACTCAGATCCCTGACCTTATTGAAAACCTTTGGATTTAGCAACATCATTGTTTATTGTCCTGTAACAATCATTGGATACATTGTTATCTATACATCAGCCTATTGGCCTGTGGCAAACAATGCTTAATCCGATCAGATAAGGAAGCATCTGAAATAGTCTACTTCTGAGAGAAGAGAGGACTATAACAAGCAGCTTTCATAATTATTTGGTGGCTGGAATCAGGAGACATTTCTAATGATGTTGTTCAGCAGATTTCATGATCATTTGATGGCTTGATTCAGGAGACATTACTGATGATGTTGTTCAGCAACTTTCATGATCATTTGATGGCTGGATTCAGGAGACATTTCTGATGGCAGGAGTGGAGCTGGGCAGTTGCACTGACTTGGGGTTCCTACCCCACAACCATTTCATTGTAATGAGTACCTTGTGCTTGAGGTTTAATCATAAATTTCCTTTTTGGTTAATAATTATCCACTATTAGTAGTGCTTTCTTTTTGGTTTCTACAGCACAGGTAATGGTTCTCTTTTATTCTGGGTTTTAAATACCAGAACCTTCCAGGAAACACAGTTCTGTACCACCCTAATAATAATTGGGTAGTTGTAAACCATCATGAAGTTTACATGAGCGTGATATAAAAGAAATAACTAGAACTGGCATGGCTAACTGTCTGTCTCTGTACTGCTCCAACTCTAAGTTTAAGCAAGCAAGTTCAAATAAATCCAACAAGTTAACAAGAGTGAGTGAATGATCAATTGCTTCAGTGAGTGAGTGATTGACTTAATGACTGATTGAATGCCTGTACCTTATAGAATCTCTCCAAACTGGTGAACAGCTTATATAGCACACTCATTACAATCCCAATCTAAGTAACCCTCTGAAAAACAATTAATTAGCTAAATTTGACTTTTTGTTAATGAATCTATACAATCACAAAGCATTCCTATGAAATCCACTAATTAATCTCAAAAATTTTTATTTTAATTAAATTGATTATCTACTATGACTACTATCTGATTCAATATAAAAATAAAAAAATTACGATACAAGATATTTTCTGATAATCAGATTACACTTAAAATATATTTTTAATTAAATTAGATATCTTTCCTCACCCGCATTAACATAAATTTCAACGAACTCTTTTGTCAAGTTGAAATATTTGATAATTAAAAAAAAAAAAGAAACAAAATTACTTATCTACTAAAAATATAATTGCCTTTAGGTTTTTCTTAAATTTAGAACAATGACTTTGTAGAGAAAAATAACTAGTAAAACTTTTGATTTTAAACATTATGTATTTGTTGGAACATTTAAATATTTCCATTTTCCTTTCTTTTTACAAGCATTTAACAACAACAACAATAACAAATATAAATACAGATTATGCATAAACATCTTTGTGTTTATTTTTAAAAAAAAGAACATAAAAATGTAATAAAGATTTATTATGAGCATATAGCTTATTATGCTAACACATCGAATAATAAATTATAAACCTTAACTATTGACCTTTCTTGTGTGTGCAAGTATATGATATATCCACAGACATCTCTCACTTATTTTACAACCTGACTTAATTTTAATTTAAATAGATGGTACCCACCACCCCCCTTTTTATGGCTTTATCTCATCTTCTCAGCCGTTTGCTTACATAATAACATCTTGTGCTTGTCCATACAAAGGGTGCATGTCATAATATATATATATATATATTGTAAATATCAATAGGTCGATATTTATATGACTGGAGTTCAGACGTGAAGCTCGTCCGATCTCTAATCATCATTGAGCTTCATGCTTAACAATCTACGCTAACCTCCTATGGGGCCTGCAATTCAGACCCCACTTTATATATATGCCATTCACCCACACACTGTATGCATAATGATCCAAAAACAATAAAATATTTAGCAAAGTAAAACAGTAGGGTGAGTGATGCTTATATATATATATATATATATATATATATATACTATATATATATATATATTGCTTCGTCCATATATATATATATATATATATATATATATGAACGAAGCAATAATTTTATTTATTGCTGAATATTAGATGTTTTCTTTATATAATTGTAAATATCTTTTTATATATGTGTATTTAATTAAACTAGTGGAATGTAACGACAAAGAAGGATAGGGAAAGCTTGAAATACTGAAATTATCTTTATCTATAGTCAGATTGTTTTTATTAATTAAAATTATAAATCTTAATTAAAATTCTTTTTTAGTTGTTTTCAAATCTCAAAAAATAGCTAAAATGGTATTTCCAGCCTTATCTGTTTTATTTTGTTAATTAAATATTTTACTAATCAAACATGTTTTTTTAATTAAGAGATAGCTGTGGGCAACTGAGATTGCATTCTTGGTGGGATGAAGATGGATAAAAAAGGCCCATAGAACAAAAAGAGTTTTTTTTTTAGTTGAGATTTGAGTCAGTTGAGTTGAGTTCTTTTTCAGTCAGTTACTTTCGAAGGGTTTCAAGACCGTAACATTTTAAGAAGTCAAGAGAAGTTCAGTGCTATGAATTGTGAGTAGAAAAGCAGCACCTTTTTTCTTCTTCTCTCGAAGAACTGTCTGCCTGCCACTGCCATGGTCCATCTAGCTGACCATACAGCATGATTACTTCTGACTGCTGATTGCTAATAATGCTGCTATGCTGTTTTTTTCTTAGGTAACCATTTAACGTAGAACTGCCTTCATAAGTCAATACTTTTCTAATCTATAGTTCAACCTTCATATCTTAATTTATATATTATTTGATAAGCTTCTGCTAAATTTTGCTTTTAAACTCTCTCTCAGTAATCTTTTATTAATATCATGTATTTTAACTTACCTTTCACGCTTAATTAAATTATATATATAAATATGGGAGATTCCATTAAGATGTTATGTATTTTGTTTAATGTATAAATATAATCTATTTTCTTTAATATGCCAAAATCGCTAAATTCGCGAGTAAGGGGGAAAATAATTGATTTACTTGGAAAAACGGTGGGCTTTATTTAAAACTTATCAATAAAGTTTTCTTTATATTAAATAGAAATTGCTCACGAGTTTGGTTTCATTTTAAATTCATTATTCTTAAAGTAAATTAAAAACTTTTACTGTGGATGAATTTTGCTAAATTGACTGCTTTGAATTTGTCTTTAAATTTCTATTTTAAAAAAATCGTGAACCTTCACATAATTAATCCATTTTTTTTTTTGCTGGTGCCTGAAGGGCGAATTCTACCAGTTAATACGTACTTGGGAATCGATTCTTTAAATATAAATGTTGTTAGTTTAATCATATTATAAATAGTAGTGTTATTATTCATTATGATTAGTTAAATGACTCAGAATTGAAAAATAGATTATTGTGCAAGAGGTTAGACCATTTCCAAACTTTAAATAATATTATAAAATTATATAAACGTTGCTGGCATACCTTTTCCTTTATTCTGATATTTTATCTTTTCCATTTCTTGATCATTTTGTTATTGGAGACATCGAAAGCTTGAAGCTCCTGTCCTATGTTTCGAAATCATTCGTAATCAGAGACTCTCTGTGGAACGTAAAGTTTAGGAGGGTTATGATGTTATGTGCTGCATAATACAGTGCATCCAGATTCTGGGCTCTCAAACCCAGACCCTCTTTCGATATTGCTCCGCCAGAATACGCAGACATATCAACTCTAAGTTCGTTTTTCAAATATGCTTTAAAATGATAAAATATCCACAATCGCCATGAAGGCCAGATTTCTTTAATGTATGCTAGTACCATTACTCTGCACTTTAATTTGATTGCTGTCCGTCTAATCTTAGTAAGTCGCAATGATGTGTTAAAGATAATGATTCATTTCGTAAAATACGTTCAGTATGTTGATCTTCAAACCGCTTTCATTTAAAAAAAGCATTATCGATTCCCAGAGACATAAATCAATTTGTATAATTTATTCTCGTAAATATTGTGCATTGTTTGTTTTTTATGTATACTTATTCTAAAGACGCTATGCCCTAACAATGCCTATCAAACACATGTAATGATTCTAAGATTGTAAATAAATGATTGAGACCGTACATTTATATTTATTTGTCAAAATAATATGAAATTGTATCTGTACAATTATATTTATCAAATGAGTGATAGAGGGGATTTTATACAACAAAGTCCCAAGTCTTGTAAATAAACGATATTGTCCTAAGCGTGAAACTAGTTGGTAAAATATACATGCGTTTTTTTTAGTCTTTTGTAATATACATATGCGTTTGTGTAAGATTTTTTAAAAATATCTATTTCATGTAAATCCTGGTTTGTCGTTTTTGAAGTATTATTTTCTAGTTAATATTTAGAAGTATTTTCTTTAGCTAAGAGCTTAGCATCAATAAATAACTATAATAAATGTAATTC